>SNQN01008152.1:0-13566 GCA_008642245.1 Bassia scoparia | reverse complement strand
CACATAAAAATATCAATGCCAATATGAGTGTTTCTGTGCAAAGAGAGAAAGATAGACTTCATGAAGTGATCATGCAAAGCATTGACGAAGCTAAGTGTTTTTTTTTTTTTTTTTTTTTTTTTTTAATGTATTTAAACACTCATTTTAATTTCTATCAGGAGAATTAGCATTTTGTTTAATAATAAAAAATACGCTGTTTTGTGCGGAATTGTGCACGATTTGTGCACAAATTTCAATTTAGCTTACGCAATTAGAAAAAAACCTTCATACATAGTATTTAGAAAAAGAAATAGTCAAAGGGAACTAACTAAAGGTCTTTAATTTGAAAGGAGTGCTTGAAATCTTGATTCTACAGACCTTTACAGTCCAGATATTAGTAAAACTTACAATCTGATTAAAGACCTATTAAAGACCTTTACAGTCCCAGATATTAGTAAACTTACAATCTGATTGATGAACTCTGAAGACAGTCTTGAAAGAGAGCCTTTTGCATGTATGGCACATACAATGTTTGAGAAATCTGCATAAATAGAGCCATCGAAATAAAAAGATAGGGTATATGAATATAGCACTCACACAAAATACATACCCGCTAATTCACACTGCTGGTGCTTGAATACAGCACTTCAAAAGTCATCGAATAGATGTACATTACCCTTAGCTCGAAGAGATATGGTGTCTTGCAGAACAGAGGCTTCGGTATAACCTACTCTCATATTGCACCGCCAAGCAGCATGACTTTCATCTGATCTGCGAAGTCTCCCTGCTAGACGCTAATTTTCTATTTATACTATTTCATTGATGCTCATCATTTACCCTAAGGTTCTGTGTTATGAGCTTCGCACCTTGACTATCGATTTTACTACCATCAAATAAGCCCCAAAACCAATCGAAAGAGAGATCTATTATGATAAATATCATTCTCCTCATATAACTGCATGTATTACCATAACCTTCCCACACAATAAGAATGAACGAGTATCATCGATGATCGAGAAGAGTAGGATACAGCCAGAAACAACGCTGTGGTTTTCTGCATCAAAAGTAATCTTTACTCACCCCAACAGTAGCATGGTGACGATGGCCAACGTATCAGATAATGTTTGATATCCTCCTCCAACGGTCAAGTTTCTTCTGAAATGGAAAGCTTATAGTCTCCTAACCTTTTAAAACTACGAGTCCATGTCATACTTCTTCGCCCGAGGAAGTTTAGTGCTAAATCATAAATGCAACCTGCTGCTTGTGTGCAGCTAGGAGCCTAACTGTAAAGTTTCACAATCTAGTACAAATAGTGTATCTCAATATCCTTTTCCATCTGTTGGACTGAGAGAAATGAACTTTCTCGACACTCCCGGCACAATCCTGATCCAATAACATGTTCTCACTGCTTCTTTTCGTGAGATGCCTGTGAATTATATTGAAGCTCCATCCAAAAGTCTCCTTAATTTGTAAACCAACTGCCATATTCTAAGCTACATAACATGTAATATGTAACATGGCAACTCATTTTGGGTTTTTACTGATATGACATTTTGTTTACTAAATTGTCATCAAGTCTCTTTTCGAAAAATCACAATGACCAATTAATAAAGAATACTTTAGGTAGTTAACATTATGTTAGATACTTGGATGGTTGACATTACAATATACTCGAATTTACTACTTGTCATTCATGTCTTTAACAATTAAGTGCTTGAACACTATTCTCAGGACTATTACAGTGCTCTCTAGCTCATTTACACAATTACAATTTATATACTCAATAAAAATTTGGAACAGGTAGGATTCTTGAATACCTGTATATTCAAATCCACGGCAAACAAGCAGGCAGATCGAGAACAATGTGATTAAAGTACCTGAAAAAGAAGCAAAGAATGAATACTTGTAACGTCACGATCTTACGCTCATTGTTCTGGAGAAAGGCAGCGAAACATAAATCAAAGTAGGAAAAGAAAAGGTACGCACCTGAAGGCATAAAGAGGACTTGATAAACCATACTGTAAGGTCTCGTTATCTCAGTATCCGCACAAGAATTGCGCAGAATGCTCCGCAAGGAAAGCGTTGTCTCAATAATGTCCACGACAAAACAAGTTTCTCTGGCAGTCCGCAAAGAAACCAAAAACTCAAGTTAAGAGAATGAAGATAGGTTCCATATAGTATGAAGTTGTCCCATCCCTTATCACCACTTATTATTAGCCAACAGATGCGATTAATTCGGTTTTTAGCTTAAGAGTTTGTCTAAGGCATTAGTACTTCCCCTATTCCAATGCGTGTATGGAGATCAAAGATGGATTCACACCAAATAACTTAATGACTGATGATGTAGCAGGACCAGCCGTACAATCAACAATTCTCAGTTAACAATACAACAAAGTTGACATAGATTTAATGATTGCCAAAGCACATTAAATAGAAGCTTCAGTATTACAATGCACAGTACAACCAAGCACATACACAACTGCTGGTAATCACTAGCCAATTAATTGCACACCAAATATCTAAAATAAAGGAATAAAGGGATAAAAAAGAGAAAAGAAAGGGGTTAGGTTTAGTCTAACTACATTATAGTGCTATTTCTGTGATCTCACTACTTAGTTTTAGCATCCACTTTAAAAGTCAAAGTCATAAGATTTGGTCTTGGTTCCTAAAAACCAAATAAAAATAAATAAATAATAATGAGGACGAAATCCCATAAGATATCAATCATCCACAGCAGAACAATGCTGCAATTTGAAACGACCAGTGAACTTAAATAAAAGCAATTTCATCAGGAATAATCAGCGCTTTCCCTTCTTTCTTACACCTTTCAGGAGGGATTATATTCTTTGCGGCAATATATAGCTTAGAGCAATAAATAGTTTGACTTTAATTAGAGGATTATCTTTTTTCCTTTAGATATTACATCCTACTATTTATATATATATCGTAGAACAAGCAACAGTATCTGTTTAATAAAGTTGCTTTCTCGTATGACGATTATGAGTAATGAACGGAATGCTATTTGAACCTGACGATACCTTCTCGTGTTCCATCTCCCACATTCTCATAATTCCTCAATGCTCTGAAATCCTTGGCAAAATCTGATGTTCAGCTTTAGGTGTCGTTCTAGTAGTTTTATGGTCGTCTACTATACATATATACACTCAGATAAGACACGTTAGTATTAGCTTCCTGAACGTATAGACATAGAGAAGGGAGAAGAGAACGAACCTGTTATGTCAGCATGGAATAACAGACCATGATAAAGATCCTTGAACCGAGGAAAGAGTTTCTCCTGGTAAATGCCCGAGTCGACTCGTGGTGCGTACTCGTTACGAGCAATCAAATCGCACTCCACCACTACGAGTCTCGCTACGGCTAGTTGCTCTACATCGTACACGAATAGTGTCGTCTCCGTAATCATGAGATGGACGAGATATTGTTTTCCTCTCTCTTCTTGTTCATTTATCTGTTGTTATTCTCGTCCCTGACGATTGATTCTTGGCTATTTGCTTTGGCTTCATCACTGAAGACTAACTTATTTTTGCCCAATTGCTCCATGTTTTACTAGCTATTTGATCATCAATACTCAATTAAGATGATAAATAGATATATAGAAGAATATGGGATCAGAGAATTTATTTTAGATATGAATAATTTTGCTACTATATATATAATTAGAAAGAATAGTTAATCAGAAAACGACACAAATTATTTGAGAACTGGCCTTTTCAAAGTGGCGCACTCTTGATAATTGTTGCTGGTGTGTTTTTGCAGTTCACGTTTACAGCTATGAATTTATTGGTTGATGACGGGTGTGTTAATAGGAGAATGCAACTTTCTATGAATGAATTTTTTTATTTTTTTTTACCTTTCATTCTATTTTAGTTATTTTCTTTTATCCTATATATACATTAACAGTCGTTGCTCTCTTATCTACTGCTCCGTACCAATAAATTTTTTATTAATGGAATGCTAATACTTTATTCCTTAATGTAAAAATGGTATTGACCACGACCACTGTCGTTTGGGATAGGCCGATAGGATGCGATATACTTCCTCATCACAAAGGTTGGCTTATTACCCTTCATTTCATATATTTCAGACATCGGACTAATATTTGATAGAGTATATCATGGAAAAGTTGCGTGGCAAGAATAGAAGAAAGTTAAAGATATTATTAGTACACTTGAATAAATCGATGGAAAGTAATGTGTCTCCACAAAATACGTGAGATTAAAAGGAGATTTGATTGAGTATTTTATGTATTCCTCAATGTCAAAAAAGAATAAAATCAAAGTTGGTGATCCTTTGTGTGAACTTGCATTTAAGAGAAACCTATTGCAACCTTTGCTAAGCAGATGATATAATGATCTCCAGTTTTGAATTAATGGTACAATTTTATTTAAGAATATTTTATTCATGCGTTCTTATTGTCCTTTTTTGGTACAACACATCTTTAAGTCTTCCTTCGCCATGAGCACTCTATTTCTTTTCTCTCTCTATCTTTTTCTTTCCCAAAAGTTTCTCTACGAGTCTATGCACACTCTAACGAAACGAGAGAGAAAGTATGTTCAATTAACTTACGAAGTAATTTTTTATTTTAAATCAACTATCATCTTCTTTTAATGTTAACAACAATTACAGGTAATTATCTTTGAAAACAAATAGATTTTTCCAAAGGAGAGATTGTATTTATGCGTGATAGATATTTGAATGAAGAACTATATAAAAGTTTTTCTTAAAATTATTTTTGATTACTCACCTATTATAAATATACAAAGAGAAATAACTTATAAAGTGTCAATTGTGTGACACATTTTGCTCCACAAAAAGTTTAATAGAATAAATATTGGCGACTAAAACTTTTCCATATAATTCTCACTTTATTCTGAGATCGTGAATTTCACCGGACAATATATATTATATATATATATATATATATGAACATTGTTTATCTTATTATTATTCTTATTACTTCATCTACTGTACAGAAAAATATTATACCAAGGAGCTTGTATGTTGATTAATAGTCATTGAATGATTAGTAATCTGCATTTAAATGTAGTCACGTGATGATTACAATAAACTTCAATTATTTAAAAAAATATAATTGATTCTCCTCAAGGCAGTTGCTTGAAATCTTGAGTTCTACAGTAGACCTTTACAGTCCCAGATATTAGTAAAACTTACAATCTGATTAAAGACCTATTAAAGACCTTTACAGTCCCAGATATTYGTAAAACTTACAATCTGATTGATGAACTCTGAAGAACAGTCTTTGAAAAGAGGAGCCTTTTGCATGTATGGCACATACAATGTTTGAGAAATCTGCATAAATAGTGAGCCATCGAAATAAAAAGATAGGGTATATGAATATAGCACTCACACAAAAGTATATCATACTGCCTATTCACACTGCTGGTGCTTGAATACAGGCACTTTAAAGTCATGAATAGATGTACATTACCTTAGCTCGAAGAGATATGGGAATGTCTTGCAGAACAGAGGCTTCGGTATAACTACTCTCATATTGCAAACGCAAATGACCTTTGATCTGACTGCGAAGGTCCCTGCTAAGCCTATTTCTATTCATATATTTCATTACTTCAGTCATCTTATCCCTGAAGCGTTCTGTCTTAGAGCCTTTGACTATCAATGCTGTCATATTACCAATCAAATAAGCCCCCAAAACCATGTCGAAAGAGACGTAGATCATGATAAATATCATTTCCCTCATATTAACTGCYTGTATGTCACCATAACCTGCAACACAATAAGAATGAAAGATATAACCATATGATCGAGAAGAGTAAGGATACAGCCAGAAACAACGCTGTGGTTTCGCTCAAAAGTAAATTATTACTCACCAACAGTAGCCATGGTGACGATGGCAAAGTATAGAGATGTTGTATACCTCCTCCAAAGGTCAATTTCCCTGAAATGGGAATAGCTATAGTCTCCTAACTTTAAACTACCGATCCATGTATAACCTTCTTCGCGCTCAGGAAGTGTAGTGGCTAAATAATAAAAGATGCAAGCTGCCGTATGTGTGCAGTAGAGCTCAACTGTAAGAAGTTTCACAATCCTAGTAAAAAGATAGTTGATCCTAATATCCTTTTCCATCTTTTGGATGAAGAAATGAATCTTTCGAACCCGACACAATCTGATCCATAACATGTATCTCACTGCTTCTTTTCGATGAGATGCCTGTGAAATTATATTGAAGACAGATCCATCCAAAASWGTCAATTAATTTGTAAAACCAACTGCCATATTGTAAGCTACATAACATGTAATATGTAAAATTGCATATCATTTTGGTCTTTTAGTGGAATGATGATTTTGTTTACTAAANTGCAGTAGAGCTCAACTGTAAGAAGTTTCACAATCCTAGTAAAAAGATAGTTGATCCTAATATCCTTTTCCATCTTTTGGATGAAGAAATGAATCTTTCGAACCCGACACAATCTGATCCATAACATGTATCTCACTGCTTCTTTTCGATGAGATGCCTGTGAAATTATATTGAAGACAGATCCATCCAAAASWGTCAATTAATTTGTAAAACCAACTGCCATATTGTAAGCTACATAACATGTAATATGTAAAATTGCATATCATTTTGGTCTTTTAGTGGAATGATGATTTTGTTTACTAAAWTGGTCATAAGTTTTTTCGAAAAATCACAATGAAAATTATAAGATACATTTAGGTGTTAAGCCATATGTTAGATACTTGGATGGTTTGACAATTGACAATATACTGAAATTTATACTTTGTCATTCATTCTTAAAAATTAAGTGTCTTGAAACTATTTCAGGACTTATATACAAGTGCTTTAGCTATTTACAAATTTACATTTATTATATACAATAAAATGACAGGTGAAGGATCTTGAATACCTTGTATATCAAATCCCACGGCAAACAAGCCAGCAGATCGAGAACAAATGTGGATTTCAAATACCTGAAAAAAGAAGCAAAAAGAATGATACTWGTACGACCATTCTTAGCTTCATATTGTTCWGAYGGAAAAGGCAAACGAAACATAAATCAAAGTAGAAAACAGAAAAGGTACGGCACCTGAAGGCAATAGCAGGACGTTGATAGACCATACGGTAAGTCTGTTTATCTCGATATCCCACAAAGAATTGAAGCAGAATGTCGAAAAGGAAAGCAAGTTGTCCAATAATGTCCAAGACAAACAAGTTCTCTGGCAGTCCGCGAAAGAAACCAAACTCCATAGGTGTAAAGAATGAAGAATAGATTGCCCATAGTAGTATGAAGTTGTCCCACGCCTTATACCACCTGTATTATTAGCCAACAAGARGCGATATAATTCGGTTTTAGCTTAAGTAGTTGTCTAACAGAATTAGTACTGTCCCCATTCCAATGCGTGTGATGATCAAATGGATTCACATCCAAATACTTAATGATNTGATGATGTAGCAGGACCAGCCGTACAATCAACATTCTCGTTAACAATACACCAAAGGTTGACATTAGATTATTAATGATTGCCAAAGCCCTTAAATAGAAGCTATTCAGTAGTTTACATGCACAGTACAACTCAAGCACATGCACAACTGCTGGTAAATCGACTAGCCCAATTAATTTGGCATCACCAAATCATCTAAAAATAAAGGGAATAAAGGGATAAAAAAAAAAGAAAAAGAAAGAGGGTAAGGTTTAGTCAACTACATTTATAGTGCTATTTTACTGTGATCATCACTATCTTTAGTTTTACTCACACTATTAAAAGTCAACAAGTCATAAGATGTTAGGTACTTGGTTCCTAGAAAACCAATAAATAAATAAATAAATAAATAATGAGACGAATCCCATAAGATATCAATCATCACAGCCAGAAAATGCTGCAATTTGAAACGAYRCAAGTGACAATTATAAATGAAAAGCAAATTCATCAGGAATAATCAGCGCTTTCTTTTTCTTAACACCTTTTCAGGAGGATTATATTCTWTGAAGGGCAAATATTAGCTTGGCAATAAAATAGTTGCACTTTATTAGAGGATTATATTGTTTTCCTTTGATGATTACAAGCCTTAGTACTATATATATATATATATATATATAGAATCAGGCAACAGTAGGTTCATGTTTAATAAGTTGCTTTCCTATATGATTATGAAATGAAGGGACTCTATTTGAACGCGTACCCGTGTTCATTAATCTCTATAAAACTGTTTGCAAAATGAGTTAGCCTGAAGGTGATCGTTTAATAGTGTTTTTGGTTGGGTTCTACATATCATTAACATATATACAAGTAGAAGAACCTGTTCTAATTAGCTTCCTGTACGTAGAAATTAGAGAAAGGGAAAGAGAACGAACCTGTTATGTAGGATGAATAACAAGACACATGATAAAGATCCTGACACCTGAGGAAAGAGTCCTTCTCTGGTAACTGCCTGGTAGTCGACTCGTGGCTCGAACTCTTTACGAGCAAGTCAAATCGACTCCCTACGGACGAGCTCAGCCGTTCTCTAGGCCTGTCCACCACGAAATAGTCTCGTCATCACGGTTCATGGATGACGACGAATATTTTTTCTTCTTTCTTCCTTGTTCATTATTGTTGTTATTATTCCTCGTCCCTGAGATGATTCTTGCCATATTTGCTTTGCTTCATCATGAAACTAACTATTTTTTGCCAAAATTGTCTCCATGTTTTTACTAGCTATTTGATCATCAATAACTAAATTTAAGATGATAAATAGAATTATATAGAAGAATATTGGAAATCAGAAATGATGTATAGGATATAATTGTTGTAGCCTAATATATAATAGAAAAAGTAGTTAATCAGAAAATTACGACACAAATTTTTGAGATACTGGCTTTCAAAGTGGCGCAACTTGATTAATTGTTGCTGGTTGTTTTTGCAGTTCACGGTATTACAGTAGAACCTTTTATTGGTCTGATGACGGGGGGTGTTAATAGAGAATGCAATTCTAATGAATTGAATTTTTTTATTTTTTTTTACACTTTTCGATTCTATTTTAGTTTATTTTCTTTTATCACTATAATAACATATTAACATGTCGTGCTCTGTCTTATCTTACTGCTTGCTTACCAATAATTTTTTTTTACTTATATGAGAATGCATAAACTTATATTCTTAATGTAAAAATGTAAAGTGACCACCGACCACTGTCGTTTGGGATAGGCCGATAGGGCATGCGATATACTTCCTCCAATTTCACAAAGGTGCTTCATAACCTTCATTTCTATAATTTCAGAAATCGAACTAATATTTGATAGATGTAATTACATGGGAAAAAGTTGAGTGGTCACAAAATAAAAGAAATTAAAGAGTATTGATTAGTACTTGAATAAAGTCGATGGAAAGTAATGTGGTCTCCACAAAATAGTGAGATTAAAAGGAGATTTATTGAGTATTTTAATGTATTCCTCAATTCAAAAAACGAATAAAATCAAAGTGGTGCATCCTTTTGAAACTTGCATTTAAGGAAACTATTGCAACCTTTGATAAAACAGATGAAGTAATATTTCGTCCATTTTGAATTAATGGTTACACATTTTATTTAAGATATTTTAATTCATCGTCTTATACTTTCTTTTTGGTACAACACTATCTTTAAGTCTTTCATCTCCCATGAGCACTCTTATTTTTCTTCTCTCTCTATCTTTTTTTTCCCAAAATTATCTACGAGTCCATGCACACTCTAAACCGAAACGGAGAAAGTATGTTAATTTTAACTACGAAGTATTTTTTTATTTTAAATCAAACTATATCCTTCTTTTAATTTAAAACACAATTTACAGAGTAATTATCTTTGAGAAACAAACATAGATTTTTCCAAAGGAGAGATTTATTTATGGTGATGAGGTAATTGAATGAGACATATTAAGAAAGTTTTTTAAAAATTGATTTTGATTACCCTAATTATAAAATAACAAAGGAAATAACCTTATAAAAGTGTCATTTTGTGACACATTTTGTCCACAAAAAGTTTAATAGAATAAATATTGAGACTAAAACTTTCATATAATATCACTTTTTCTGATGATTCGAATTTCAACGGACAATATATATAATATATATATATTATATATTATGATCATTGTTTATCTATATTTTCTATTCTTCATCTATGTACAAAAAAATTATATACACAAGGAGCTTTATGTCGATATAATAATGTGCATGAATGCATTTAGTAATCGCATTTTAATGGTATCCACGTATGATTACAATTTAAACCATCAATTATTTAAAAAAAATATATATGATTGCAATAAGATGAACTCTGTACATCATTTTCAACTAACTAGTGTACGGCGCGCGCATGCGCGCCGTGTTCCACTTTATCATACTTCACAATTCGGTTTTAATCATATACGTTTTTGCAAACTATAAATTACAAATAAATTATAAAAACAAATGATATTGCATGAAAAACTGAATACAAGACATTAATCTCATTAAAAGATTGTGTAGTTACTTGCATAATACAATGAGAGCTCGCGGACATACGAAGTATGGGAATATCCGCAATTCCACAAAGAAGATGAAGATTTGATTGTCCTTGTGTCAAAATTTCTTGAAGTTCTCGCTTTGTTGATTTAAAATGAAACTAATCCTAGCTATCCAAACTAACAAGTAAGTTAGTTAAGTCAACATAACAAAAATGTAATTTATTTTAAAGAAACTATCAGTCAGAAATTCAAGGAAGAGGTGCTCTTTGTAAGAATCAATTTAGGTTTCAATATCTAGACGTCCGACTATTAAGATATAGCTCTGTTTGTTTTAGAGGAAATAATTATCCTGGAAAATTATTTTCCATTTCCCTTATTTGAATGGCAAAAACAAAGTTAAAAGGGAAATTTGGTTGAAAAACTATTTCTATTTCATAAGAAAACCATTATCCTTTTCAAAAACATAGGAAACAATTTTCCTTTCTTTTTTAAAGTAAGATTCCTTCAAAAATAACAAACAACGAAAAATGAGTTTTAAGGAAATAATTTTCCATTTAAACAAACAATGGAAAACAATTTTAATTTCCAGTTTTTCCTCTGGAAAATGTTCTCCATGGAAAATTATTTTCCGTTAAAAATGTTTTCTTCCAAAACACACAGAGCCCTAGCCACAACCACACACCCCAGGCTGCGAACGCGGCGCGCCGCCACAAGCCACAACCACCAACCTCAAGCCACAGTGTGCCCAATTTCCAAAAAAATCGAACCAAACATTTCCCAAAAAAAACCCGAATTCAATTTGCAAACCCTAATTTTAATTCGAAAAAAACCCCCATAATATTGAAACCCTAAATTGAATTCGATAACCCCAATTCGAAAACCCCCCAAATCAATTTGCAAATCCTAAATCAATATGCAAATCCAAAGCCCCTAATTCGTAAACCCCCAAATTTCATTGCGTGTTGGGGTAGGTGGCGACGTTGTTGGGCTTGCGGTGGGCTGCCACGCACGATTGTGGCTTGCATTATGGTGACTGGTGAGAATCAAGGTGGCTTGTTAGGTGAGGTGGCAATTGGGGTTAGGTGGTTTAAGGACTTGGGTTGTCACCATATGTAAAATAAAGCCTTGAGGCCACGTGTGGTTTATGAAACTCAGTGTGACCCATGTAGGTTGCGAGTAAACTTAAGGCCACGATACAGAATTTCCCTTAATGTAACATATCCGTAATGGAACAAACCTTTCCATCTCAAGTTTATAATGTCTTCCACTAATGAACCAAAATGTGGAGGATAAGTTGTGACCATAGATAGTTATATGTTTTCGCTTCTTGATTACTGAAGCAAAATACTCGTAATATGTTTTTTTAGAGGTTTGTTGTATACAATTTAAAGCTTTTGCTGTTTAGAATCTGTCTATTCCGATTTGGAGTTCTTGCTCTTTAGTGCTTTGGTTGTTTATGTTCATTTAAACTTACAAAATGATGTCCCTCTAAATGTCCTCCATCCTTTATATTTTCCTCTTTTCTATCCTATTCTTTTCCATCCTTGTGTTTCAATAGGATTGTGGCTAAAGCTTGCAGTTCCTAAATGTTCATGTTACCTCCAACAGGAACCTCTTTCATGGTTGATAGGATCTGATGTAATTGTGGTTGATCCCCCCAGAAAAGGGTTGGATGATTCATTGCTTAGTGCATTACAGAGTATATCATCAGTAAAGCGTAAGATAGATACTTCTGCTAGGTACTCTTTCTCATCCAGTTGTCCTGATCTCTGGATTGTTAATATCGAAGTTCTGTATCTTGCTAATGCTATTTGCAAATTATTTATTTGCCCTCAAATACGAAAGAGGAAAAAAGACCATGGACTACGAGAAAAGGAAGCTTCTGTCAACATACAAAGCACAACAAATAGGATTTAGAGAATCTTAAAATTTACAGTATGATGACTCCTTTTAGGCTCCAATGCCAAGCTTTTTTCCCGAGAAACGCAAAAAGAAGAAAAAAAAAAAAGAACATAAATTTTCATAACTTAATTACGAGTTCGCAAAACAGGGGTTGGCAACGAATGCTGTTCACACGAAACGACTCCTTTAGCTCTCCTCTCGCCGCTCATATGCCTCCAGTAGGACAACATTAAATGCCAAAAGAAAGCAAACAAATTAAACAGATTAATGGAAAAGGAGTAAACATTTGTTGCTTTTTCACATACTCAACCACATACTCAACCAAAAAAAAAACAGATACACTTCCACCAGATCTTAATGTTGCTTTCAGTCGTCAGTTGACTCTCAGCAACCAGCCTTGCGTTGCAGCTTTAGATTTTAGCTTGTTTTTGCTCAACACGAGGATCATATGATACCGAGTGGGTTAGGTAAGCCCATATTGGGTTTATTTGATCAAGAAGAGAATCCTGCTGTTAGAATATTGGTTATTTCTGTGGTTATTGACCTAGGATAAATCAAATCTAGGAACAAGTTCTTGTTATTGAGGCAGTTTACAAGTGGCCGATCTTTGTAATTAAGTGCGGGCAGATGCACGAGGAGCTGTGTATACGAGGTTTCTTGCCTTCTGCCCCATGTATCAATGCTTTTGTCGATTTGGCACACTCACCCCTTGGCATGCCATGTACATTCGAGCTTAGAAGTTTTTCCAGAAATCAAAAGGGTATGTTTTCATGCTTAAAGTGTTCCATTCGATACTACTTGTGGCCGATAAGTTGAATTTTTGATAGGTTCTGCTGACTTATTTTTTGCACGCAGATTCTACTGTCATCTCCAGCAAAATTTGTATCTTCTTTGGCTATCCTTTTCTGCTTAACCTGAAGTGATTTTGTTCGATTGAAGTTGTCAATCACGGCGATTTGTTAGCAGAAGTTGTCAGTTCATGGTGATCTGTATTGGGTAGCATATGAACACGATCAAATTCCGATTGTTTTGCGTTTGAAGTTAGATGAAAATTTTGGCAGAAGTTGTCAGAAGAGTCGCAGCCAAGTTGACAGAAGCGCAGCTAAACAGTAAATCTATTCTGAAGAGCATGAAATTTTACATCAAGCAAACATGCTGAAACTACTCCTACACATTGTGCAACGATGTGTTCTAATTAGATTGAAGAACGAAACTGAAATCTCTCTTC
>SNQN01008151.1:0-30415 GCA_008642245.1 Bassia scoparia | reverse complement strand
ATGTCATCAACATATACTTCCACTTCCTTGTGCATCATGTCATGCAGAAGGGTAGTGGCAGCGCGTTGATAGGTGGCTCCGGCGTTTTTCAAGCCGAACGGCATGACTGTGTAGCAATATGTTCCCCATGGAGTGATGAAGGTTGTCTTCTCCATGTCTTTTTCAGCCATCTTTACTTGATTATATCCTGCATATCCATCCATGAAGGATAACAGAGCGTGATTTGCAGTGTTATCCACCAGGATGTCTATGTGTGGTAAAGGGTAATCATCCTTTGGGCTTGCTTTGTTGAGGTCGCGGAAATCGACACACATTCGGACTCTTCCATCCTTCTTCATGACTGGGACCACATTGGCAATCCATTCTGGGTAATGCACTGTCTTAATGAAACCTGCCTCTAACTGCTTGACTACCTCTTCTTTCAATCTTGAGTGCTATATCAGGTTTCATTCTTCTTAGTTTCTGCTTGACAGGTTTTGCCCCTGCAACTAATGGTATGGTATGTTCAGCAATCTCTGGATCGATCCCTGGCATGTCTCTGTAAGACCATGCGAACACATCTTTGTATTCTTTGAGAGTCTGGATTAATTGTGCCCTTTCTTCTGCAATAAGGCTGAGACCTATCTTTATCATTTGTGGCTCATCATTGCTAGAAATGTTGATTTCTTCGGTGTCTTCAATGATGGGGTTTCTTTGCTCATGTTTTTCCATTGCTTTTATAAGTTCATCATCGTTTTGTTCATTTTTAGAAGCGTCAGAATTAAAGCAGTCAATCAAGGGAGGAGAAGAAGACGAGAAGTAAGCAAAAGGCATAGTCTTATTGAATTCAGAAATCATTACATCGAAAGCAGAAGCCTCAGAAGAGGCTGAGAGAACATTATTAGACTCCAAAACAGGTTTATTTGGTCCAACATGACCGTCCTTGACCTTGCTAACACTAGACTCCCTAAACTTAGGACTAGACTCAGACTCAGAACCTTCCTCAGACTCAGATTCTTCAAACATTGGTCCCTCTCCAGCAGTGAAATGAAACTTGCGGCCGTCTGGTGCAGTGATCTTCAAAGTTTTGCGCCATCCTCGAACCATGTCATTTGCAGGAGTAATCAGCTTAGTTGGGTCGAAGGACTCGTAGCTCACCACCTCTTGAACAGTAGCTTCCTTCTCTTCCTTTTCCATGCCAAAGAGTAGACCCATGCCCATGTGATCGTCAATAGGGGTTGCGGTTTTGACAGGATCATTGACCCTATCTTTGATGAAGTCACAGTCTTGAAAGACCTCGAGTCCTGGATACTTTTTGCCATCAGCAGTTAGGAGAGGTTCAGGGAAGTCAAAGCTCGGAAAATCCTCTCCATCTCGCACAAAGTAGCCATTGAGAGTAAGCTCGAAAGGGGCGAGTGGTGGCCCACTATTAAGCTCGTTCTTCTTCAAGGAAGCGTATTTCAGTGCTTGCTCCCTTATTTCTCTTTTTGTGGGAGAGTATCCCAGCCCGAACTTGTCATTTTTCTGTGGTAGATCGAAGAGAGGATGAAGATGCTCCTTGTTGGATCCTAAGGCCATTCCAGGGAAGTAGCCTTGTTTCTTCAGTATAGCATGGATGGTGAGATTGGCATCATAAGGGGATTCTTCAATCACAGCAGTTGAGAACCCCCAAAGTTCCTCATCTTCATTGTCATGCTGGACTTGCAATGTAGACTTCCCTATTGCCTGGATTTTCATGGGAGATGCATCGATAGTTACCGGAGCGCCATGAAGTAAGAATTTGACCTTTTGATGGTAAGATGAGGCGACAGCGCCTAGTTCGTGCAGCCAAGGGCGGCCAAGCAGCAGATTGAATGAAGTTTTAACGTCCATTACATGGAACTTCACCCTTTTTTCGATTGGTCCAGCAGCAATGTTGAGCCATATGACTCCGAGAGCTTGTCTCCTTGAATTATCGTAAGCACGAATAGTTTGAGTATTAGCTTGAAGATCATCTATTGCGATTCCAAGCTTTTGAGCAGTCCTTAAAGGGCAAACATTGATGGCAGATCCATTGTCTACCAAAGTCATTGGAATATTGAACTGCCTACACACCACAGTGAGGTGAAGGGCCTTATTGTGATGGGGCCCCTCAGGAGGCAGGTCATCGTCGGAGAATACTATGTAAGGTGAGACAGCGTGGTTGGTTATGAAATTAACCAACCCTTCTGGAGTTGTCTCGCTCGAGACATTGATCTCAGTGAGAGCTTTGAGGAGAGCCTCACGGTGACTCTTCGAGGTGACGATCAATTGCCAAACGTTCAATTCGGCTTTGGTTTTCTTAAGTTGCTTGATGATGGATTCTCTTCTTGCGGTGGGATGATTTGAGTAGTAGCAGTGTCATGCTGCGGAGTGGGGTTAGGAACACGCCCACTCCTCGTGAGTACATGCACATCATCTGGTGCCTTGAGGATATCTTGGTCCTGGAATTCTTCTTCAAGATCTTCTCCAGTCATGGCTTGATAGGTCGCGACGCCTTCATAGTAGTCGTCGTCATCGTCGCTGTCCCATAAGCCATTAACAGAAGTGTCATTGAAGAGTAGGGTGACATTGACAGCTTGACCCACTGGACAGATGAGGGCAGTAGGGTCAAAAGCGTTTCCTTCATCAACAGAAATCATGAGAGTAGTAAGGGGGTTGGATGTGATATTCGGCTTTTTTGCACCTGGTGGAAGTGGGAGCCTTCCATCTTCTACCATGTCTTGGATCGCATCCTTTAGCTTAAAACAGTCCTCAGTTGTGTGGCCTCTGCCTTGATGGTATTTGCAATAGGCGTTTGGATTCCAATTCCTACTCTTTTTATCCTCTGGAGGATCTGGAGTGGGTCCAATAGGTGTAATCTTCCCTTTGCTTTGAAGTCGCTCAAGTGCTTGAGTGTAAGTCATGCCCAATGAGAAATATTCACGCCTAGGACGATAATAACCTTGATTCCTTGGGAAACCAGAGGTAGCTTGCAGTGCAGAAACATTGTTTGAAGAACCAGAATTGTCCTTCTTGTTGTTGTTCCATCTTGGTTTGTTATTGTTAGAGCTGTTTTCTTTCAATAAGTCATCCTCAATGGCAATACCAATGTGGTAGACCTTATCGAAAGTATCTAGGCCCAAATAGCGAAGATGGTTTTTGTATCTTGGTTGTAAGTTTGATATGAAAACTTTTACCATTTCAACTTCAGGAGGAGCATGAACCAGTTGTGCAGCAGCTTCTTTCCATCTAGAGAGGAATGCAGTAAATCCCTCTTTCTCGCCTTGTTTCAGAATTTCAAGTTCGCGAGAAGAGGTTTGAGTTTGAATGTTCCCCTTGTAACGAGTCATAAAAGTGAGGGCAACATCTTCCCAAGTTTCAGTCTCCTTTTCAGACAAGGAGAAGAACCATTTCTGACACACGGGTGCAAGCGAGAGTGGAAAGACCTTCGGGTAGAAGGCAGAATCGACCCCCTTGAGAGACAAGGTGGCTTTAAAGGCCTTGAGATGGAAACGGGGATCGTCAGTAGGCTTGAATTGAGGGAGATCATTGGCCGAGAACTTGTCAGGGAGTTTGGCAGCAGGGGAGATCTCATTCTCAGTGTTTTCATAGTAAGTCGCCCCGTCCAAGTGCCTTTTGAACATTTTCTCCATGTTCTTAGCCATGGCAGCAGAAGAAGAGTTGGCGGCGAGATTCTCCACCATTTTGGCTAAGTTTGCCACGGTGTCAGCGAGCTCATCCATCTTCCTAACGTGCTCGTCGCTCATGGTGGATGATTGAGATAGTCTAGAACTTGGTGGTCTCTAAAAAGGTTGCCTTTGCGGAGATGGGATGGTGGAGTGACTGACTTGCTCTCGAACTAGCCTTTGATTAGCCTTGCGAGTCCAAACGGGGGGCTCAATGTTGAATTCTGCCAAGTAACAAGACTACAGATTAATTGGATGCTTCACTTGACTCAAAGACTCATGCATGACCTAACATGACCGTCTTCCTATATGCATGAACCTAATGCAAATCTATATGAATGCATGGTCATCCTTTTCCCTTTTTTTATTTTTTTTTTTATTTTTTTTTTTTTTTTTTTTTTTTTTTGTTTTTTTTTTTGGAAAAAGAATGACCTTTTACAAAGTGCTGGTGCAATATGCAATGTATGTTGAATCCTATGTCTAACTAAAGACGGTCATGATCTATATGCTTATGTGATGCGTTAAGTCCAATACGTACAAGGCTAAGAGTCCTAAGTCACATATGCACTTCAAAGTAACCACGCAACATGATTGATGAGTTCAAACCACCTAGGGTCCAGTTCTAGGAGCACTGATGGTCGGCTGGGTTAAGTCAAAAGATGTACCATGCCTAAAAGTAGAGCTTGGTCCAGTTTTCACCACTAGCAATTAGCGATGTATGGCCAAGATACCTCTTATGCACACGCATCAGTAACACGTGCACACACGGCATGGGCGGGATAGGACTTGCCTTAGCCATGCGATCAATTAACCACATGCAACCAAGGTAGTATCCCCCCTTATGGTAGTCTCGAGCATAGAACATGCCCATATCGAGACCAAGGTGCCTAAGTTGTGACCTTATGCGCGGGGTCACATGCAAAATGCAACAAAATTCAATAAACGTGATGATGGAATTACGAGACTTTTCAAGTCTGTCCACTTCACCTAACGGTGATTGTCCCCAGTGAAGTCGCCAAATTGTAGGACGTGGGCCGCGCCCTCGCGTATAGCGGGCGCGCGGCTTGGTACTACATCGAGGTGCTTTGCGTGGGCTTGAGCCACGGAACCCGCACGTGAGTGCGTTGGGGTAGTGTTGTCGAGTAAGGGGAGTCGCCACCGTGCCTATAAAGGTTATTCACGGACGCCCGAAACGTTGGTGCCAAATTAATGGCCCCACGTTCTGATCCAGTAACCAGTTCGTGGGTTCGGGGACATGGTACGAATCAGATCTGTAACCCAATTCGCCCGCATGTAGCGGCCTCTACTCGGTCTCATTGCAATTCCATTCATCACGATTATTGAATGCACATAACTTACATTTTTAGCACCTTAGAAGCGTACTAACCCTAAAAATTACTACGAAAGTGTGTTTCTATTATGCACAAGAGACTACCTAACCTAGAAATTGTGACCACTTTGCATTAATCAAGTTAAAACGGTGCCTAAAAACCGGTTGTCCATAGTTAATCTGATTTTAAAGTGATTCACATAATTTCCGGTCTTTGTTTAGCAAAATATATACAAATTATACAACAATGACAATGCGAAGTATATGAAAAATATATATACAAACCAATCTTACCCTGAATCTGCAAACAAAACAATGGTTAGTTCGTAATAAAAACGAGCGAAACGAATCTTCCGCCTTGAATCGCTATATAAAGACAAACAAAACAAATGTTAGTTTATAATAAAACGAGCGAAATGAATCTTCCGCCTTGAATCGCTATACAAGGATAAGAAATCGTTAGTATTGACAAGTGATAATAATAATGAAAATGAAATAAAAAGAACGAAAACAAAAACAATGAAAACATTGAAAACATTAATGAAAATCCTACATATTTACATGGAACGATTAAATAGTGAGTTTCTACATGTTTGTTAATTAGATCGAAACTCGTAATAGTTATTAATTAGATTGAAAAAGGAGTATGTTTAGTGGCGAGTAATCTCAGAAATAAACCTTGTTATTGCTTGTTGAATCGAAAAAGAATCGATGCTTTGAATTCAAGAACGAATGTGTTTAGAGTGTTTGAGAGAGAGAGAGAGAGAGGACGTGTGTCTCGAAAATCGTGTGTGTTCGGAATGAGCAAGGCAGGCACGTATTTATAGGCACGAGGGGAAAAACGAGGGAAAAAACCCTGCGTATATACGCAGGAGAGCTGCGTATATACGCAGGTGGCCTGCGTATGTACGCAGGTGGCCTGCGTATATACGCAGGTCTGCGTATATACGCAGGTAGCCTGCGTATATACACAGAGGGGCTGCGTATATACGCAGGCCTCTGCGTATATATTTTTTCCAAAACTCGAAATATTTTGATTTCCTCCGATTTTATTTCGTGATTTGCCTTGATTCGACGCACCTAGACACCCTTGCTCTCCAAGCAAGGAGTTCTAGAGTGTTCTAGAAGGTTCCACGTATTTCCGGTGTATTTTTTGTGTATTTTGTATTTTTTTGTATTTTCTGCGTATAAAAACTTATAAAAATCATAGAAAAATGTAGAAAAATCAGAAAAATAATCTAAAAATACTGGTGAGCTCAGAAAAATGTGAAGAGTGTGATGAAAAGAATCCTAAAAATAGAAATTATGGAGATCACCAATATAAAAATGTGAAGAGTGTGATGAAAAGTGGAAATTATGGAGATCACCAATATAAATTATTTTAAAAAATCCTAAAAATAGAAAAGAAAACCTAAAAATAGAAAATAATTAAAATAAATAAAAGAAAATGTTTTTGCCCCTTTTATTTGTCCTTTGCTCAATAGTTCCGAGTATGACCCCACGTATTTTCGACTTTTGTGAGTTCAAAGCATCTTTTCTGAGTCGAAACAATCGCGAGACGCGGTATGTTTCATCACTGATTACTCTTTTGGGGAGACATTTTTAGGTGTCTACAGTTATACCTTGCAATGGACCATGAACCGTCCAACACACCAAGGCAAGATGAAGAAGCATTTAATCAAAAGGTTTTTGAAGAAACCTCACTCGATCGAGGGTGCCCCAAGTGAGGAACATTCCAATTCTAGGATAGTTCATACGATTTCCGGAGGTCTTGCTGCGGGAGGTCCGACCTCTAAGGGTCAATTGGAGTATGCCAAGACTGGTACACAAGTAATGGCTCTGGATAGGGACACAGGAGATGAGTTCCCAGATTTACTAATCTGCGAAAAGGATCGGTGGGATGTAACCACCCCCAATGATGATCCCCTAGTAATGGAGATGAAGGTGGCAGACAAACGCGTGCATCGTATTCTTATAGACACGGGAAGCTCGTCGGATATCTTCAATTTTGAATGTCTTCAGAAGTTGTAGTACAATGACGACGACTTAGTGCCATGCCATAATCCCATCATTGGTTTTGGTGGAGGAATCATTCAACCAGTAGGCACAGTCACATTGCCTCGTCGATTGGGAAGGGATGACAAGGTCAAACATATGAAGGTCAAATTTTCGGTGGTCCAAAACATGACGGCTTACAATGCTATCATTGGACGACTAACCCTCAATGCTTTAAAAAACTGTTGTGGTCACTCATTTGATGTTAATGAAGTTTGTTTGCAATGATGGGAAGATAGGAACAATCCATGGTGATCAACAAGTCGCTTGATAGTGTTATTCGACCACTGTCCAACCACTTGCTGGGGGCAAGGATAAAGGTATAGCAGTACCATCGGAACAGAGTGTTCAGAAGAAGAGAAAGGCAGGAGAGGTGCTAATGGTGCATGACACTCACCAGGAAACTATGGCAATCCATGGCGTATTCGCTTCCATTTCTCGTCCTGAACTAGGGGGTCAGCAAGAGGACTTCGTTATAGATACTAGCTTACCAGAAAGAACGGTGAAAGTTGGGGAGGCTATGAGCCAAATACTAGGCCAGGAGGTGAAATATTTTTAAGTGAATACAAAGATGTCTTCACCTTCTCGGTGGAAGAAATGTTAAGGCTTGATCCAAAAATCTCTCAATATAACTTAAATTTTGACCCCGCAATCAAACCCGTAAGTTATTAGATGCGGGGTTCATATGTCCATGCCAATATCCTGAATGGGTGGCAAATGTGGTGTTAGTCCCCAAACCAAATGGAACTTGGATAATGTTTGTGGACTACACCGACCTTAATAAAGCTTCTCCCAAGACTGCTTCCCACTTCCAAAAATTGATAAACTAGTAGACTCTACAACGGGGCATGAAGCCATAAGCTTTGTGGATCCTTACTCAGGATTTCATTAAATTCCCCTCAAGGAGGAAGACCAGGACAAGACAGCCTTCGTCACTGATAATGGGTTGTATTGTCACAAGGTGATGCCATTTGGCTTAAGGAATGCCCCTGCGACTTTCCAAAGATGTGTAAACACCATATTTGCTAAGCATCTTAGAAGGAATGTAGAAGTCTACATTGATGATATGATCATCAAGAGCAAGATGAAGGAAGACAACGCGAGSGACTTGCGAGCGACTTTCGAAATGCAACAACATTTCRGAATGAAGCTAAATCCGAAGAAGTGTGTGTTYGRAGTTACGTCAGGGAAGTTCCTGGGATTCTTGGTGGATCAACGAGGCATCGAGGCTAATCCTAACAAAGTGAAGGATGTGCTTGATATGCGATCACCTCGGAATGTTAAGGAAGTTCATAGGTTAACAGGATGCTTAGCAGCCCTAGGAAGGTTCCTCTCGAAGTCCGGAGACAAATGCCAATATTTCTTCAAGGAAATCAAGAAAAGCGCTAAGTTCTAATGGAGTGAAGAGGCCGAAACTGCCTTCATTAAACTCAAAGAGCATCTTCACTCTCTTCCTAGGTTGGTGAGTCCTATGGATGGGGAGACGTTGTACATGTACCTCTCARTATCAAAACATGCGATATCGACAGTTCTGGTGGCTTAGAGGGAGGGGACACAGTTGTCAGTCTATTTTGTAARCAATGTACTACAAGGTGTAGAGATGCGCTATGCCACTGCTGAGAAGTTTGGCCTAGCACTTATGATGGCCAGCAAGAAGCTTCGTCCTTATTTTGTAGCTCACAAGATAGTGGTTTATATTGACCAACCAATCAAACAACCGCTAACCAAGTTGGAATCATYAGAGAGAATGTTAAAGTGGGCAATAGCGCTAAATAGGTTTAACCTAAAGTTCAAACAAGGAAAGCTATAAAGGCGCAGGAGCTGGCGGATTTCATCGTTGAAATGACAAGACCTCCCTAATCTAAGTGTCAAGTGACGTATGGACTTTGTTGATGGATGGTTCATCCACTTAGAATGGTTGCGGGGCAGGAATCTTGTTTAAATCTCCGGAGGGAGATACCTTCGAATATGCGATGAGATTCAAATTTCAAACATCGAACAACGAAGCAGAGTACGAAGCCTTAGTAGCCAAGATTAGAATGTTCAAAGCTGCTGGGGCAAGGAAAATCAATGACATGTCTGATTCCCTTGCACTAGACACCTCTTCCATGTATTTAGCACCTCAAAAAATAAGTTTTAATTTTCAAATAATTTTAATTTATTTTTAAACATTGTTCTAAAAAAATCGGAATTTTTCTAAGTATTTTTTGCAATTTTCTGAATTTTCAACAATTTAATTAATTTTGTGATAAATAATTAAATTATGAACACAATTCATAAATTCACAAAACTTTAGCACAACACCCTATTTTTCACAAGGAATTTTTACATATTTTTTCCATAATTTTTTGATTGATGGTTTAATATTTATGAATTTGTTAAGCAAAAACGCAAAACCGACCAAAGCGGGCCATCTCGGGAATTTTCGCCTCGAGACAAGCATCCCAAGGAAGTGGAAAACCCCGAGCATTGCAATAATATCAGCCATAATCGCAATAATACCACCTATGATTGTATAAAATCACGTATATATTTTGTACGATTATATTACGATATTATTTCATTACAATCTCGCTATTCGAGGTAAAATAATCTCGAATATCGCAAAAATATCCGACACAATCGCAATAATATCAGAAAATAATCGTATAAAATCATGTACCATTATATTACAATAATATACAATCGCAATAACGCTATTCGAGGCAAGCAAAATCGGCCAAAATCCARGTCGATACTGGGCGCAATTGCGCCCAATTTTGGGTGTAATTACGCAGAGTTTTGGGTATAATTGCGCCCAATTTTGGGTGTCATTATGCACARTTTTGGGCATAATTGCGCCAAAAAGTTCCCTATTTTGGACGATTTCAACCCTTGCCTATAAATAGGGAGTTTTTCTATTCATTTTAGGAACTTTTTGGACGGGGTATTCTCTCTCACTCGTCTGATTCTCTTTCTCACTTTCTCTCACAAACAGTCAAACAATTTCAAACACATTCTAACACATAAAAGCATATTCAAAGGTTCTTTTGCAATAGATCTAGGAGGTTTTCAAGGGTTCTAAAGGTTCGACAAGGGTTCTTAAGGGTCTGAAACAACGTCCTTGGTCTTCGACATCATGTTGTGAGGTATGTTTGAGGCCAACGTCTCAATTCTAAACCCCCTTTTTCATGCTTGTTTAAAAATTCAACTTTCTATGTAATTTGCATGTAATATTRATTAACAAACGATTCGGAAATTCGAATTAAAAGCAACCTTAAGGCATAACTTTAAATTCCTCGCACGAGTGCTTGCATGCTTGTCTCACAACAATAATATGCTTTAACAAAGACCTGCAAATTTCGTATTTCACGTCTAATAAGATAACTATGCTCAACCGGCATTAGGCTCCTGGAATACGAAATTAACAACACATGMCACAACAAACTAGACACTATTTGCATAGTATTCTATAAATAACCCGCCTAGTATTATTGCATGCTTAGGCTTAAAACGGGTTCCGTAGCTTCCCAAAAGAAGTGCGGTGGCGACTTCCTTTACTCATTTCGAGTATAAGCACACAACTCAAGGCATACTCACAATATGCAAAAGCAAGAATTGAATTCTAGCAAACAAACAAAGCCACCCTTAAATTGTACCCCCGGAGCAGAGGGACCGAACCCAGTCCGGCCCAGTCACGCCCCGGCGCCCGTACAGTTTTCTGGCAACTTCACTGAGGATTTCACTAAAGCTATTACCTTTAKTGATGTTTGGGCAATACTCAAATTGTTATGCGATTTCAGCGTCCTAAAGACGGCATTGTGTTTCAGGCATCCTGCATTACGCAGAACTTAGGTCGTTGGCACTRATTTTTCGTTTTCTAGGCATCACGTCTCATAAAAGTGTGTTCAACACTTGAGACGAGACAGGGGAGGCTCGCTTAAGATTGGCGCTGGTGGACTACCTATGTAACCAACTCTTAAGCTTGATGCCCATCCCCACCATGACGCGCGGCTGCGTGAACTACAAAGCCGTAATGGTTTAGACCTCCTTTGATCATCAAAGCGGGCTGGATATGTTAAGGATCGTTCTGAGCCTAGTCATGGGACCCCATAACGTAGCAACTGACTCGAGGTGGCTGGACTTTTGTTTTTCTTTTGAATATAGGGTTCATGCTAGCATGACAACGTGCTATCACAACAAGAAAATTGGCTTCGGCCGACCACGCTTACCGACCGATTTTCGGTGGGTTACAGGGGTTACCGATCGAAAATCGGTCGGTAAACGGTGTCGGAATCACAATCGTCGGTAATCCAAAAATTACCGACCGATTATCGGTCGGTAAGGGTTTACCGACCGATTACCGACCGATTACCGACCAATTACATCCGAGCATTTTTTGGAGGGAATAAGAGGGTCACCGACCGATTATTCGGTCGGTATATACCGACCGATTCAAAATCGGTCGGTACACCAACCGAAAAATCGGTCGATAACCCTCTTATTCCCTCCAAAAAATGGAGGGACAATGGAGTGATCATCTCAGCCACTGCCTTCTTCTTCTTTTCAGAGCTGCACTTGCGAGAAGAGTAGTGATCAACCTTGTCCTTCTCAATCCAGCGGGAATCATCTGCCTCGCTGGYCTTAATTTCAGCCTCCAAGGAAGGATGCTTCCTCGGGACAAACCGCTCCAGAACATGAGCGATATTTTGGTTAGCTTTCAAAAAAGGAGCTGGCCTGGCAAGACGAGGGAAGGAGGGAGTGATCAGAGGAGGCTTTGTGTTTGGATCAGCTAGGTTCATGTTGTTAAAATAGATCTTCTNTTACCGACCGATTACCGACCAATTACATCCGAGCATTTTTTGGAGGGAATAAGAGGGTCACCGACCGATTATTCGGTCGGTATATACCGACCGATTCAAAATCGGTCGGTACACCAACCGAAAAATCGGTCGATAACCCTCTTATTCCCTCCAAAAAATGGAGGGACAATGGAGTGATCATCTCAGCCACTGCCTTCTTCTTCTTTTCAGAGCTGCACTTGCGAGAAGAGTAGTGATCAACCTTGTCCTTCTCAATCCAGCGGGAATCATCTGCCTCGCTGGYCTTAATTTCAGCCTCCAAGGAAGGATGCTTCCTCGGGACAAACCGCTCCAGAACATGAGCGATATTTTGGTTAGCTTTCAAAAAAGGAGCTGGCCTGGCAAGACGAGGGAAGGAGGGAGTGATCAGAGGAGGCTTTGTGTTTGGATCAGCTAGGTTCATGTTGTTAAAATAGATCTTCTCAATGCTATCGACGTAGCTGAACTCTGGGAAGAAAACCTTCATTACTTCGGTCATTTTGCGAAGCTCTACCAACTCCTCAGAAGTAGGGATGGGCGAAGGAGGCTTCTCGGTAGCCCCAAAATCCACAAACGTGAAATCTCCGAGGTCCACATCGTCTCCTTCATTGTAACTTGGCACAAATGGAATGGTATCCGAGTGAGACCAACCCTCTGGGTCTGGCATGCGARGCATAGAAARAGGAGAATCATGCGAAGTCTTTGACCTTCGTTCATAAGTCTGCTYTGATGACTACGACCCACTAAAGATTCGTTTTCTGAACAAAGCAGGGTTTAACCCATACATGGTCCAAATGCGAACCTYCGTAGGATGAGCGTTTGGACCAAGAACAAAATTGGGAATGGTAGAAGATTGAGTACCTGAAGGTTRCTSCTGCTTCGCCTCAGGTGCGACGTTAGAGGGTGAGAGGGGACGTTTTTCTCCTACCTGGGCGYTGGTTGAGGTATCAACCCTCARTAGAGGTGAAGGAGGCGTGCGCTTTATTTTCTCTGGYCGCTCGGGGGTAGCGGCAACACCCTTGCCTTTTTCGGCATAAGTCGGCTCAACTGCTTTCTTGGAACYGCCATCGATCAAYGGCTCTTTTATTGAGACGCCTGGAAGAACAAGCTCTCGATGCTTCTGTTTCTTCACCTCGCTCTTCGAGGGAGTAGATTAGTTCTTCTTCTCCTCTCCATGAGAGGAGTGTTTTTGTTTCTTTGCCTCTTCCTCATGCGAGGGAGGCTTGGACTTTTCTTCAACACATGATGCTGAGGGGAGGATTTCTTCTTCTCGTTTGCCTTCGAGGAAGGCTTAGATGATTTATGCTTCTTTGGGGTTATGGCCCCCGATTGCTTCAAAAGATCCGAAGGCTTCTCGAAGCTMTGTGAGATGGGTGAAAATCACATGAAGTAAGAATTTAKTTAGAAAACAATTAAGTTCAAGTCATCGTTGTTCACACTTAAGCAAAGCTTGCGCGAGGATTGAAGAAATCTTACTAGATTTCGATACAAGGCATTCGCAATTCGCATATGGACAAAGCTAATGCGAGGTGCGAGGCTATATATCCGACACCAAACATCTGACAATCTCACGCATCGCAGAGGAGCMAACGCTCATCACCAGTGCGAGATTTATCCTTTGAAAAGAGGAGAAATAAAAACAGCATAAAAAGATTTATGCGAGGGGKAACTCTTACTCGATGCAGAGCATTTCTCTCTGTTAAGGATTTCARGTGTAGCTCTCTTGACAGGGCTTGATAATTTTCCTTCGACATTTTTCCACTTTTGTGATCAAGGAGGATGTCTCGAAGTTGATCTACGAAAGTAAATACTTAGTTAGAAAAATGCAAAAAAGGATCCACAAGGGAAAGAGCTAAAGGGCTACCCCTCCGAGCAYGCTCAACCGTGCGACCTCCAGTGAGGTCAAAGGCAACTAAGAAGTCACAGTCACAAAAACAATCATAAAAAGGAACCCAATTCCGTGGGACCTTAACCTTGCGACCTGAAGTCTTATCTACAATCTCTTCAGACCGGAAGAAACTGGGTTGCTTCTGGTCATTATCAGTCATGTGAGGATATTCATCCTCCTTCTAAGAAGTCTGGTACCTTAACCAAGCGGAAAGAATTTTCACCAGCTTGGTATCCTTGGAAGACACCAAAAAGAAATCACCTTTCCAGTTATWAATCTTATTGGGTTTGTCCACGGCTGTCATATARCCTTCCTTCTACGACAGTTGGAACCAACCAGCCTGGCACCTACTATTCTTTGATAAAATATGCATGCGAAGGAAGGCTCCTGTTAACAATGGGAACCCAAATACTTTACAAGCACCCTTGTAATCGATGATGTGGCACCACGAGGTAGGGGTCAATTGTGAAATGTCTATTCCATAGGCCTTCAATAAGTTTATTATGAATAAGTCCAAAGGAAAGCGAAGACCTAAGTCCACCACATCTTTATATACTGTGAAGGTGTTCTCGYTGGTCTGTGTGATCGCAGTGCCTTCCRCTGGAATCACCAACTCTTCTTTCACATCAAGTTCAATGAAGCCAATGTGTCGGGCATAGGTGTAATTGTGTCTTCGAAGCATGGTCAGGAAATTGTGGCGTACCTTTATTGAGGAAGGACTGTCCTTGTCCTTATCATCATCCTCGCTGGATGCTTCATTTTTTGAGATGTTTTTGTCCTTATCTATCCAGGAGAAGGGAGCTGCAGGTAGGTCAATCTCCTTGTCGCTCCCTGCGACGAGGCCAACATCCAGCTCCGCACTCAGAGTCTCATCATCATCGCCATCCTTCACCTCTTCTACCACTTGCCCGGAGGTACTAGGTATTTCCGCATCCTCATGGATTTGGTCCTCAAGCCTTCTATGAGCGACAGTCTTTAATTTTTGCGAGTCATTGTATATCCCGCACAGGAAGAGTGTCAGGGATGGGAGCAAGACGCATGGAGTGCGAAGATAGGAAGCAGAGGGTCGAAGAGCACTTAGTAGCCACTAACACAGGCGAAGTTGGCCTGGGCCCTTTGAAGCCCCTAACCTTATACTTAAGGGGTGAGGAGTCCGTTGAACTCGCACCGCTGATTATTACTTTGATAAAAAAGAATAAAGAATAAGTGCAAAGAGGAAAAGTGCGGTTAGTACCTGGAATGCGAAGAGCACTCTAGAGTCTTCAGGAAACTAGAATTGCGAACGTCGAGCTTGCGAGACCGGACGTCGAAAACCTRCGAAACTGAGTTGTGGTCGAACTCCGTGAATTATGCGAAGTAAAGGGAGAAGTGAGGAGAGAATTTGATTTCTAGAGAGAAGTCAGAGCAACAAACTTCTCACTCCATGCATAAGGGGGTATTTATACCCAATTTCAGGCGCCTAAACTTCCCCCATTTGAAATTTGAAATTGAGGTGGAAGGAGGGAAAATGTTTTGAGCCTCCAAATTGAGCTCTAGCCTGCTGTGTTGCGAAAAGGAAAAGAGAGGAAGTGCGACCTGCTTCTTCCGCCACTCCATATCTGCGGAAGGACTCTTCCAAAAAAATAAAATGAATAATAATAATTCTTAAAACAGTATTATCATGTGCTTTTTCTTAAATTACCAACTATAAATTCTGAAAGGCCATGAATCAAACACCCTGTAAACCAAAGCGGTTTTAAAGGGTCTTTGAGGGGMAAATGATGTGTCATGGAAAATCCTTGACCACGTGTACCATTTATATTGGATTAAAGCGCTCTGTGTGACAAATGTTCCGTACAGATTAGATCTTATTTGTAACGGGACGAAAAGGCAGACATCTGTACACTAAAACAGATGTAAAGGATGATCTAAGGTGTGGATGGGTGACAAGTGTCATTCATCTAAGAATAGCAATGGGTTTCAGGGGATGCTTATAAATACCCCATTAATCTCATTTATTGCACATGTAAGCTAACACACTACATTTTTCAACTCACAACCAACTTGAGAGCAACTCTCTCTAHTTTCTCTCTCTAAATAGCACTTTTACTCCCTTAAACCCATACTTACTTAAGCATCGAAKGGGAGATAATCYGAATAGGATTATTCTCCTTTGTGCAGGTGCCGAGTAGTTCTTGGATGTGCTAGGAGCAGAGTRCGCTAAGGTGTTGACTAGTGCTAGGTCTCACCCTATATTAAGGGGAAGACAAGAGCTTAAGTTCATACGTTTGTCCAATAGTATGTCAGCTCTCCAAAGGTAGCATTAAAGGGAAGCCTCCACCCCTTTCTCAACCCATAAGTTAGGTATACATTATAGCCAGGCCACGTTTTACTTGTTACAACATCTTAAACCGCAAAATGTCCTATATCATATACGCAAATGTCCTAAATTACAAAATATCCGAAATCTTAAAAATGTCCTAAATTGTATGTGTGTAAATGTCCTTAATTGCGAAAATGTCCTAAATTGTCACAAATGTACTGTCCTACATTAAATAAGTGTTCTCACATAAGAGAGTGTTCTCACATGATCTCTCCCCTAATTAAATATGATATATTAATTCTAAGCAAAATTTTGAAAAATAAAATAAAATTTGTTATATATTAATAACACATACTACATTTGTTAAAAAATTCTACACAATAAGATTGAATCTAAAACAAAGCATTTTTACATGTTTCATTCTTAAATTTTCCTGTTATAGTTATTTTTTTATTTTTAGTTGGAAATTATATTATTACTTGAAAATTAAATTATGTAACACGGGCATCGCCCGTGATTAAATCTATTGATGATAAAATAAGAGCTGCTATTTATAAATAGTTACGTTATTAATGTAATTTCACTTGTTATTTTATTGTAAAAAAAATAAACTAGACTCAATAATGATTAATCAACAATTGTCCTAACATGTGATAAATATGACTTTCGGTGGTTAATTCAATGCCTCGCATGGATTCGACTATATCTTACTCTCACTACTAGTTTGTAAAACCGAGTTAGTTTTGCAAAATGATACAACTGAGACCACATGTGTAAAGAAGTACGATTAAAAAACATTTGTCAATTACAACTATAATTTTGACAAACAACAACTATATCATTTTTTTTTTTTTTTTACAATGATGAACAATTTAGTTAAGATAGTGATTTGCAAATAGGTCTTATCGAGCTTAGCTAATCAATAAATCTCGATGCTGAAGATGATAGTGGGATTGGCAACAAATCTCGATGCTGAAGGTGCTGCCATGAGGTCCTGCAAGTTGGGGCAAACAAAACGAGGAACATATACTCATGAGTTTGAACCCCAATCAGAATATCTTACAACGGATAATCAACACAATATGACACTTCTTTTGGCGTTTGTGTCACACTCACACATACCAATTTCAGACAACATTTGATCCTACAAAAATTTGGTAATATTCAGTGGTGGTGATACTAGATACTGTCCCATTGCCACGTGTGAGTGAAACAGCAACTATCAAAACAGCAATGAGACAAAAAGAGATTCAGAAAAAGACAGCAAAGCAAGCACAATAAAAACAAGAGTCAAACAAAACAAACAAACCCTTTATAAAAAGAAAGAAAGAAAGAAAGAAAGACAGGAATGAAGACATACATGCTTTCACTACTACTTAGTTCATACCCAGTTCTCAACAATCATAAAATTATCATTTATCCCTCCTTTTATTATCAACCCCACCCTTTCATCACAACAAAAGGGGGGTCATTCAACCCTTTGCTTTAAACTGATAATTTTGGACCTACTTTTCCAAACAGAAACTTCTAACTGATTTTCAAACATCCCCGCCAAAAAAACTACATTAGGGAATCAACAAATAAAGGGTAGTTCTTTAGAGATTCGCCTGTAAAAATGTTCCGAGTTTGAGCAGATTACTGAGATCTTCACCAACATCTTAAAAAATAAACGATGTCTGCGACAGTTCCCAATGGGTAGTGATTCAAACTACAAACTGTATGCCACTGCTTTAAACTAATACTCTTATGTTTTCCTGCATCTGAAATCAAAACAAGTAAATCAAGCAGTATGTAACTGTTGAGCTGATCAGAGAAGTACTGTTCACACTGACAAATACATAATTTACGTCAGTAGAGGAAGATCTAGACCAAGCTAATTTTATAATTTTCTTACCATCCGTAAAAGCCTGGATTAGTTATGAACTTATGATATTTTCCTAATAATATATAAATCAGAGGATTAGAATGATATACAAAACACATATATACTGTCAAAATCGACAACCGGCCTCCAAAACAGCAGCACATTCTATGTTGCTAGGAGGCTTTGAGGTTATACTTGCAAGGAGTACATTGCGCAATGGCTTATGGATACGAAGAATACATGAAAAGGGAGAGATTATATACTGAGGATGAAGGGGTCCACACATGGATCAGAGTGAAAGACAATGCACCACTTCTGGCAATTTTGGGGGCAAGGGAACTGCACTAACGTATCTCTGAAGGAAGGGTCTAACAGATGACACCGCTGTTGACGAAGATGTTACATCAGTCATWGCTGATCCTGGTCCACGACTATGGTATTTAGCAAAATGGTTAATGACAGAAAACTTCTCCAGCTCCTGGCAATCTACAAACACATCTACAACAGAAACACTCTTGCTCAATCTGCATCATCAAAAAGAGGAAATTCAGAATTTTGACGCATAAGGAAATGTTAAAAACATCAAGTAACATTAGGTAAGTATGACATCTTACTCTGCCATTAATCTTTGAAAGTGATTAGAATTGGCAACAAAGCCAAGCAATACAAATGAAAAAAATATGGACAGCCTAACAGCATGATATGCCTGCTAATCTTTTAAGTTCCAAGCACATATATGGCAGTATGGCACATACAGAAATAACTTGGTCCAGTAAAACTGGAGCAGAAGCAATTCTCGTACCTCTCAATATGGGTTTCCAAATTTTTCGTCTTCTCAAGGATTTCTGTAGCTTTGTCAGAAAGGTGATTAGCATTCCTATAAGTTTTTTCCCTAGAAACAATGATTAAAATATTAGATTTTCATAATCCTAGAAAATATTACKGTTCAGAGAAGACCCAGATGACCAGATCACTAGAACATGGAAGTAAAATAATTAATCATCCTTCAAATACCATACAGATACAGAGAAAAGCTTACGTGTTACCAATTTCATGAGAAATGTTATAATCCATTTTTTTATTAGCCCAACTGCATGCATCGGCTAATGCAAACTTGGCGATAAAGTAAGCCACAATTTCATGGTCTGTACTAGCATCAACTGAAAGGATAGTCCATGATGGTGGTCGAAAAACTAGCTGCATGAGCTTTGTACTCATAATGAGTCTTCTCTTGGCACGAACACTTGACTGCATGTCTTCATTTCTCTCACCACCATCAACAAACTGCACAAAGAAAAAGCAWTTTGACAGCATAGTTTGAATCAGAAAATGAAAAGTTAAAAGAGAGCCAATTCCAGAGAAATCATCATTTTACAAGGGCATACCTTCTCTATTAGCCGATTAGTTACCTCTGCCCATTCCTGATCTGCAGCACTGTGAAATAAAACTTGTTTTTTAGTGACAGAAGTAGTTAACTTGCACATATACATAATAGTCACACAGCTAAAGAAAATTGAGGTGCATAGAATGTTACCACGCCTATCGTTTTCTCTAAGGATTAACTTCAACGTGATAGGTAGGCAAACAAATTTCAACCATCAACAAATTCACCTACTTCCTCTGTTTCTTTTTCTTAGCATCACTTCCTATTTTGGAAAGTTTCAAATTAATTGCATCACTTTGTTTTTTTGGAAAATCAATTCTCTCTATCTCTCTAATCACAAGGGTCCCCTTGTTTTTTTCTCTCTCCCGTTCAAAAGTTGCCTAGTGTTTTAGGAATATGTTACTTTGAAAGTGGTGTGAGTAAAATGAAGCAGAGAAAGTATATTGTATCACATGGCTTTAGCATAATAAACAAAAACAGGCAGCACATCAAGCATAGGTACAAAATGGTCAGCCTCTTGGTTTAACAGGTACATATCTATGTCATCTAAAGTGTAAAGACATTTTTATCTCTCATACTCACTCTGCCACATCTTCTTTTACATACATTTTAATTATTCAAACACAGGCAAGATTTTCTTCTTTTTTATACTTTATCCCAAGACTTCATTTCAGACTCACCTAAAATATTTTCAAACATTTTTTTATCCATAAAATCAATCAATCAAAGCCATAATCCCATATGCGGGGTCGGCTAACATGAACCAAAAATGATTATTTCAGAAGGTCATCCACATAAATTTTCCTTCTCCACTCCCTACAATCGAGAGCCTCACTCTTTTAAAAATCCAACTCATTCAGATACTTTCGAACTCCTTCCCACTACCTCGTTTAAAATTTCCCTGATYTCACTCCACTCTCCCCGCCCCCCARGTCTCCATGTTACATGCCAAACCAAAACAAGCGGTTTTCTCTTAACTTGCTTGCAATATCTGGAACACCAACCTTCCTGCAGATAACTCCATTTCTTATTCGATCTCGTAGAGTGTTCCCGCACATCCATTTCAACATCCTTAGAGCAATACTGGTTTTATAGGTAGAATTTTCCCTTCACCTTTTGAGGGATGTTTCGATTGCACAACACTCCCGTAGCCGCTCTCTATTTAAGCATTCTTTGAAAAAAAAACATGTACCTTCTTCCACTCCTAGTCCCAACTCTTGTTCAAAAAAAAAAATAAAAAATTAGAACACCACCAAGATAAAAAAAAAATAAAAAAAATTACGTTATCTCCCGCCACCCACTACCTTTTTAAAAAAATACCATAAAAAAAAATCCAGTTCAGTATTCACTAACCTTCTCTGCTGCACAAAAGCAAGCACAAAATTTACTCTACTACGACTAGAGCTAATCCAAATAAGAAAATAAAAAGAACTGCACCGAAACATTATACGCCATTAACACTCCATTTTCCATCCATAAGAATCAAAGCACTCAATAAGATGCATTAAATATTATRGATTTCATCCATTCTTTTTGAAATTACTAATGCATGATAAAAAATTATCATATATAAATAATATTTATCTAATAATCGAAAAGTTAATTTTAACATGAGGCCTTCAAAACTAAAACCCAGTCTTCCTGTTAAYGTCATTAAAAATAAACAAATCCATGATGTCAATGTGTCGTTTTCTCTTTTATCAATATGTATGTTCTTTCTACTAAAAAAATGCATTTTTATATTAATAATTAGTCAATATGACCATTTAATTTAATAACATAAATTTTAATAAAAGTGGCTTCAATCACTTCTAAAGCAATTAGAAAATGCATAAATTATAATACATAAATATTGTAAAATAAATTACACACGTACACTTCTAATAAGATAAGAATGGATGTCCAATTTTGAAAATAAATAAATTTTAATTTTACCTTCATTCAAATGACATTGAAATTCATTCAATATCGCAATTTAGTAAATAAATTATGTAACCTATATAAGATTTATTTAAATAAAATAAATTTTAATTGTATTTTCCATTACCATTAGAGACTGCATAAAATATAAATACAACTTTAATATTATTTTGTTTAGTTTTAAATACTCCCACTGTTCCATGAAATTCTTGCCACTTTCCTTATACSGACGTTCCAAAAAATTCCTACCAATCTCACTTTATTCCATTTTAGGAAACATTATACGGAGTATTATTTATTTTAATTGTGGTGGTCTACCGTGTGGAACCCATCATACCACTTGCAATACACTCATGTGCATTAAACAATGCAATTTTATTTGTTTCTCTTTCCAATCTAAATCTACTTACTAACCACACTTCTCATACTATATTAGTTTCCATATTTTAGACTCAAATAGTATATGGTAGCTTCTTCGTGGAAGAGAGGGAGTATTTGAAAAGTAGCAGTAACAATAATAAATTTGTTTTCCCTTCACCCAATATTATAAAATTTTCATTACAAATACTTATTCTAACAGTATAGGTTTCAATAATTCATTTATGAACATTCATAACTTCACAATAATAATCAATGATGCATCAGCACATTCTAGTATGTATATAAAACTTATAAAACAAAGAGGATGCATGGACAACTGCAGATTCTCAGAAACCATGTGGCAAGATTTGGGTCAGGTAAAAAAAAAAGAACCATGACTAGGCAAACCATTCTATTGAACCCTAACATTCTGTCATCTAACACTTGCTTCCTATGCAAAATACTGTTGCAGTTTTCCAACTTGAGGAGGAATTCCAAACAGAATTAAAAGCTCACTGAAAGAAACTGTAACTTGGTGCATTAACATCGACAAATTCTAGCAAGTAAATAAAACAATGACTATGTGTGGACAGTTGTAGATTCTCAGCCTACCATGTGGMAATATCTGAGTCCTGTAAGAGAATAAATAGTCACAACTAGGCAAACTGTTCTTTTCAACCCCAACTGCCTGCCATATAACACTTACTTCCAGTGCACAATCCTCTCACAGTTTTCAAACTTTTGCAGGAATTTCAAACAAAATCAAAGCTCACCAAAAGAAAATTTAACTCATAAGGAAAGAAGCACTAAATTTCTTAGTCAATGACAATCACCTGATATTTGGAAGTGCCTGACAAGTTTTCATCACCTCCTCGTGCCATGGACGGCAGTCATACGTTGCACACTTACGCTTCTTTGTTCGAATAGCATTTAGGTCAACTTTTGCATCTGGAGAACACAAAGATGATAATAGTGATTGTCCACTAGTGACCATTTGATTTGCCACAACAGGAAGAAGACCAAAATTTTTGCTGGCATCAATTCCATTGTTATGYGCAATACTGCCATTTAACTGTGCATTCTCAGATGCATTAATTAAAGGTTGTGCTGCAGACCCATTAAAGTATCGCAATCGATCAGGTAAGATATTGTTACTATGAAAGTGACCCTTGTCAAAGAGAGGCTTATGAGAATATATATATTGCAATGCTGCAGCTGGTAAAGGTTTATCCATCATGCTGCTGCTTCCCCCTGATGAGMAAGCAAGGGGCATATTGTTGCCAGATGGACACAAATTAAATTGACTACAACCATGATTGTGGGCCAGAYAATTCATTTCATGCAGTTGTTGCTGCCCAGGGACAACAGGAACCCAATGCTTATTAAGATTAGATAATTCACAGGCCACCTCATTCGCAGATGTACCAACAATCTCTTCTTTCTGTGTGACATTGTCTATATTTGGTAATGCCTGTGGTTGGTTATAGGTATTAACATAGCCTTGCTGACATATGGAACTTCCATCATAACCTGAGGCATCAGTAGAGAATGAGGGATACTTCTCCCCATATCTGTGGCCTTTAAGGCTGACAGTTTCATATATCTTCCCCGTCTGATCACCAGAACTGTCAGGACTCATTCCTGAACTCCTAGATGGTAGGCCAATTGATGAAGATAAACCTGAGAATTTTGAAGTAGCAAAAGTCAATACATGACTAGTATCAAACAACATTAGAGAAAGTACGTAAATTACTGGAAACCCAAGCATTACCTGTCATATCCTTCTGACTTGGAACATCCATCCATACATTATGAAGCTTCACACCTTGATAGCATGTGCCTTGAATAACATCTGACTGTGTGACTGAAAAAGCTCCTGCAGAAACATATTCGGGGCGAGAAGAACTAACATCTATGTAACCACCCTGAGTAGGARAGAAACCAGACGAGGACATTTGTTCCGTCATTGCAGATGTCTTTTGCATAGATCCAAATGATTCAGACACGTTTAAAGTGTGTTCTCCATCAAGCTGGTTGTTCATATGCACAGGACCAGAAAACAAACCTTCAAAGGAGTTTTGTTCACTTTTCACATTTAAGGCTTCAACATCAGTTTTTCTGAACACATTAGTCTTGCTGCTGAAATTTCGTAATAGAGAAGCTCCATGAAATGGAGGGAAAGAATGCCCCAAAGATGATTGTGTCCACCATGCTTGACCTTTCTGTCGATTTCCCAGACCTAGCAGACTAGAGTCCCCTGGGACAGAACTTTGGAAGGAAAATCTATCAGGAATGGTTGCCCCTACAGAATCAGAGATAATTGGTATGTCCGATTCCTGAGAGTGAATTTGACTTATGTTTTGACCAGTTTTCTCTGTACTACTATGATCCTTCAGTTGGCTTGCATCATTATACCTGGGTGCATCTTGACTGAAAAAAATTGGCAAGTTACAATGCTATAAACAGGGAATGAATTAGTCTAAGTAACATTTTAGAATAAACTAAAAGAGAGAAGTTAATGCTTAACACTATAAACAAGGGCTTTGACAAGCTGAAAATGCTCACACATTGAAATTTTTAATAAGACGTCAAAGAGAATGGACAAATTCAGCTTCGAAATCACTTCACAACACAGGCCATATTAATACCATAGTAAATAATGAGTATAACTGACCTGTTAATAGAGGCAGACAGGTCAGATGCTGGACTGTCTTTTGAAAATGCTTCAGCTGACATATTGGGCTTTCCCTGAAACAATTCAACGCTGCATAAGGGACTATAAATTACATAACATTAAACTTAAAGGATGAGTGTTCTCATCAATCAATGGATCACCTTTATCTTAAAATTAGCTTTCGTAGGAATCGCATCAGTGCTCATTAAATGATTGTTAACTTTTGGTGAGGAAATGCACAAGGCCTACAAATAGCATATAAAGGTCATAAATTCTAACATCTATATAGAACTATTGACTTTTCCACCACAATTAAGAATTTTTGCTCAACAATGGATGAAAACCAACCTGGTTTTGTGACTTGTGGCTGGTCCTTTCAGAAGATTCAGTGTCCTCTGCATTTACACATGCATGATCTGGCAGATCTGCTTGAGCAACATAAACTTGAGATACTTTAGAATTGTAGCTATCACATGAATTTTCCSTTTGGAAATGGTTCTGACTTCCTTGTATTTCAGCTGCTCTTTTATAAAGYGCATCAACAGTCATGGGGTTACCAATTGACAAGTGATCATACCCCATGCTTTTGTAATCTTCCTGATCAGTATTTTTTTTAGTAGGCAGGTAACTATCACTATCAACTGTCTGCAGGAACTCATGATCATTTCTGAACATATTTGGCCTTGAAAAATCAGCAGTGTTGCTCCCATGAGAAAGATCTGCATTCTTGCAAAAGTCTTGGTTACATCAGCAGTCCAGTGATGTTGCAGTAGAATATGATATATAAGTGTGTATTACCTCTAGATCGATAATCATTTGGGCCAACCCAATCATTTACTGGGTGTCCAGCCGGAACAGTCCTATTTGGAAGCTGCTGAAATTCTGACCACCGAGGAGGATGCTTGGACTGCTGATCATTACATATATCAGCAGATAATGATAATGATAAGCCCATGCTTCAAATTCAATTGGTTTCGATCTATTAAAAGTAAGGCAATTTAGAGCTTACCATAGAGTCAACTTGCTTACTATTTTGATGATCATTGGAGACTAGATTTGATAGTTGTTTCCCAATGGATGACTCCGTGTTCTGAAAACTAAGGCCACTCAGTTCCTCCTGGACACCAGTGTCACTACTAGAGGCTTCTGCAACAGCAGACTGCATCAGTGCACTCCAGCTTCCACTTTGAATAGAGGAAAATGCATTTGTAGATACTTTAGAATTTAAAGAACCCACAAAATCTTCAGTATCAATAGCAGCAAGTTTGCTCAAAGAAGTATCCCAGCCACTGTCCTCTGTATCAAACAAGATCTTCTCTTCTAAGGGATCCAACGCAGTTCTACCTCGAGAAACATTATTATCTTTGCTTTGCTCTCTCAGAAACCTAGTGGCACCAGGTTGTACTGCAGCTTTGTTATTTTCTGACGGTGAGGTAAATATTTTCATATGTGGGAAATTCCCTGGAGACATGCCACTATTCAACATGTGTACAGAAGCTTGACCAGTTGAAACCTTCTCCTGAAACCCCTGTCGTAACATGAAAGATACATCACCGGAATGCTGATCCCCAAAAAAGGAATCGGCAAATACTGGCACTTGCGATGTAGGCTTCTCATCTGAATTCACAACAAGCATATTGACAGGAATATGTGATGCTCCATACATGGAAGAGTATTGTCCCAAATTTCCATGTCTACCGGCTACAGGTGCTCCATATAAAGAAGGCTGTAGCATTGCAGGACTCATCATTTSTCCATCCTCATTGGGATATGTAGGATTTGAGATTATTCCTTGCATTGATGATGATGYGTGTGACACATTGTCATGCATCCAGTTCAGATTACTAGCCGAAACAATATTTGATGCATTAAAAGGCATTCCACTACCTAAATTGGGGATTTGACTGCCTGCAGCATGTTTGCCAAAAAGAGACATATTATTTAAATAACTCAGCGGCTTTCCCTCACTCAAATGCCCAAGTTGCTGTTGCTTCTGAAATTCCTGTAGCCGCGCAAGCATGAGTTGTTGCTGTAAAATTTTCAAGTCACTGGGTCCAAATTGCTGCTGTGACCCAGGATATGACATGCCTGATTTTGAAGACGTGGCTGCTACAAAAAAACCACTGTGATAGAATAAAGTAATTAGAAGGAAGATGTACTCATGCAAGATAAAATCAAAAAAACCTTCTTTACTCCATTCTACGTTTTCCAGTTCACAAAACTTTTCTTGGAACAGTCAGGCCCACAATACCCTAGCWATCTATCTGCACATAACGGGACACATACATTAATATCATCAACAAAACATTGAACCATAACAAGCAATTCATATACTCCCTCCGTCCCATAATACTTTTGCTACATACCCACTCAGATCGGGTTTTTATGCAAGAGAATAAAAATATGTACGAACCATTACTTTATGGAATTATTGGGTAAAAAGATGGGTRTTAAATGACAAGATGGCAAAAATAAGGGTAAAGTAAGAACAAAATGGGTTGAAAGAGGACAATATACGAATAAATTTGTAAAAGTTTTCATGGGACCACATGCTTAAAAGGAAATGTACAACTAAGGCTCCGTTTGTTTTGAAGGAAAACAATTTTCATGGAAAATCATTTTCTAGGGAAAACARTTTCCATGGAAAAAGTTTTCCTTTGTTTGTTTAATTAGAGGAAAACTCATGAAGAAAATGAAAAATGTAATGGAAATGAAGGAAGGGTGGGGGAACGAATAAGGGAGATGTAAGAAGTGGGGAGGAAATTGTGGCATTCCTTCTCTACAAAAGCAAAGTGACATTTTCTCCTTTGAGGAAAATGATTTTCCCCCTCTTTCCAAAACAAATAAAGGAAAACTAAAAGAGGGAGGAAAATCATTTTCCGAGAAAATGTTTTCCGTCAAAACAAATAGAGCCTAAATTAGACATCATTTAAGGAAAATGTAGCAAGCAATTTACGACAAAGGGAGTACTTTGTAGTAAAGATGTATAAGCAATCTACACCATYAACCAATTACTCTAACGAACCTCCTTCCCTTAGAATGGTTAAAATACCATCTTCAATTCGACACATTATATTAAAGAGGAAAACAAGACAGCCATGATGACGGGCGTGTTAATACAACTTACAGAACACACAAATATCAAATATACCATTGCATGCTTTGTAAACTATCAAAATGTAAGGCAAATTCGACAAATTCTTATAATATATATGATCAAATTACCAATTTCAAGCAACTTCAGAAATTAATTGCAAATAAGAGAGCATTCATAAATCATAATAAATTAGTGCCACATCCAACTGCAATCGCTTCACCTTATAAACCCTCAATTATTACCCGAAAAATTTAGATAAATAACTGTCAATTTATTTTTATTAAACTTCAGGTGTCAATATTCAAAGCTCAAAAAAATGAATGCTACCCAAATTAACCGACAGAATTTAAAAACACTTTCAAATAATAAAAATTTCTTCCAGCAAAAAAATTATATTCAGTCAAACTTGCTAGCTCAAAATTTATACTAAAATAAACAGCTCGAGCTAAAAGGTCAAGAATTAGGGTTGATGAAAGAGAGTGAAACTTACAAAATTGGCTGCAAATGTGTGACGTTCTTCGTTAAATTTAATTAGTGCAGAAGAAATTAAAGTAAGAAAATGGRTTTTTAATAAATTGGGGTGCTGTAGTGAGAGGAAGAAATTCGAGTTGACCCAGAGAGTAAGCAACAACAAATGCAGAGCAAACTTTTTTCTCTCTCTTTCTCTTTCACTCTTTCTCTTTCTCTTTCAGTCTTTCTCCCTCTCTCTTACTTGGTTTTTTTATAGTGGCATTTTTATGACAGTGAAGTGAGTGTTGTGTTGCATACTTGCATAAGTGAGAAATATTTCAGGATTTCCAGACATATARAAAGAAGGCAAATTATTTACGGAAAAGAAGAGAAAGAGAGGGTGTGGTAGAGGCCACTAATTTCGCACTCCATTTWACGATCGCTTTGGTGGTTAAAAAACAAAGAACGTTTTTAGAGAAAAATAACAAAATAAGAAATAGTTTACACCATCAAAAGAAGTAACACAAASYATCAATAGTTGTTCCAGCTCAATGCATTCTGGGCCCAATTATATATTTGAAATTATCGAAATGYCCTTGGRTTGGCCCATTAAGGGTGAGAATACTCAAGTATCCTTCATTGTACTAGACTCGGTCCAAGATAGGAGGCCCAGTYGATGGTACAAAGGCCCAAACGGGGCCCAGTCGATGTTTTCACATGATCCTATTCCTAAATAAACACAAACCTTAGGTGAAAACTAAAAACTTTTAATCATGACCGTAGGATTTCGAGATGGACGGTCACGATTTAATCTATGTATATACTTGTATTTCAACCTGGGGTACATTGAAGGTTTAAAGGGGTACGCGTGTACTGTTCATCAACAATAGCTGAAAGTCTTGCGTACCCCTTTTACTTCTTGTATGTACCCCTTAAAATGTAAAACGTATCCATTTATTTTGGTTTTCACGTTTTCATATAACATGTGGTTTTCATTGGATCTGACTCTCTCTCTCTCTCTCTCTCTCTCTATATATATATATATATATATATATATATATATATAGAGAGAGAGAGCGAGAGAGAGAGAGTTAGTTTCATATGAGAACCCCTCTTATGGTGAGAACCATGAGAACTTCAATCTTAACCATCAAAATCAAGTCAAACTAATCTAGTCCATTCATCTTTTTAAATTACATTTTTGAAAAATTGGTCATTATTTTCTTATCTTATACCCACACATGACCCATATCTCTCCTCCTCTCACCCCTTTCTCTCTCCTCCCCCACCCCCCCTCTCCACTGCAGCAAACTGCACCACCGGAGTAGCACCGCCGTCTCTAACCACCGCAGCACCGTCGGCTCCCTACCAAAAAATTCAATCTCCGACCACCATCGCTCCATCTCCCAATCACCACAGCCACCATTGCATCGTGTCCACCTCCCACTCGACGAACCAGACCAGCCGCTGCACCATCACCACACTTACACCCAGCCAGCCCCCCAAGTTCGACCCACTTCTCTCTCCTCACCTCTTTCTCTTTCCACCGAGCCAACACTCCYCACTACCGCGCCGCTACTGTACCACCGCCGCACCACGCTACCACAACCGCAACCAACACCACCACTCACAACCGCACTAGTGAGTGCAACCACGACCACCGCAYGAAACTAAACCCTAACCATCACTACAACTCAAATTCAGACTTAAACCACCACTAATTTTACCTGAAATCAAACTTTAAACCCTAACCTCCTTAAATGGAGGTGATTGAAGGTTGCGATTGAGGTATTTCGCGAAGTGGTTGGTGCGCCGGTGAGTAGATCGGGAGGGTGGGTTCGAATGGGTCGTCTTGTGGTGGTGCTTGGTGCGTTGRAGGGTGGGCAGTRTGGGTCCGRTTGTGGTAGTGGTTCAGTGTGTGGTTGTGGTAGTGGTTCAGTGCGGCGGCGGTGGTGTACAATGGTTCTCTGGGTTGGGTTYAGTTGGAGGGTGGTGGTGAGTGGTGAGGGCCTGGAGATTAGAGTGGTGAGGGAGGAGAGAGAAAAGTGTTTAAAAGTGTAGGACATCATTAATAAATTGTAGAACATGAAAGACAATATTGTAGAACATAAAGAATAATAGTGTAGAGCATACAAATCATAGAACATACATTAATATTAAAATCGTAGAACATATGGATAATTTTATAGAACATGCAAATTAAAAATTACAGAACATTAAGGTTAAAAATGTAGAACTTGAAAGCAAAAAATTGTAGAATATAATGGCTAAAAATGTAGAACATGAACACTAAATCCGTAGAACATGTAGTGTAAATGTGTAGAACATGAAGTTCTCATAGTTCTCATCTATGAAGAGTTCTCATGGGATATATATATATATATATATATATATATATACTAGTGTTACACGGCGCGCGCACGCGCGCCGTGTCCCACTTTATYATACTTCACAATTCGGTTTTAATCATATACGTTTTTGCAAACTATAAATTACAAACAAATTATAAAAACAAATGATATTGCATGAAAAATTGAATATAAGACATTAATCTCATTAAAGTTGTGCAGTTGCTTGCATAATACAATGAGAGCTCGCGATGCCAC
>SNQN01008150.1:20148-30418 GCA_008642245.1 Bassia scoparia | reverse complement strand
GTTTTGTATCAGCTAACCTAAGTTTTTTACACGTTTACTATATGTTGAAGTAGTGTTGAGTAGAGCTGCAAAAACTGACCTAACCCACCAACCCAACTCGAACCCAACCCATTAATAAAGGGTTGGGTCAAGATTTTCGACCCATTAAGATTATTGGGTCGACCCAATCCAACCCATTTAATTTATGGGTTCGGTCAGGTTGAAATTTATTAAATGGGTTAGGTTAGRGGGTTGGGTCGACCTATGAACCTGCTAATTTATAAAGCTCTTATATTTTCTACTTAGGTTTTATTGTGGGTTTTAACATTTTTGGCCCAAATTTACTTTGAATGGCTGATTTATTGGCCCTCCTTTTGCTTCTTTGTACTTACTAATATAATACTTGTTTGTATGAAGGCTTTTAATTGTCAGCTTTTTGGGTCATAATCAGGTTAATTTTCTAGATACTAAAAAGTTAATTGTTTGTATGAAGGCTTTTAATTGTCAGCTTTTTGGGTCATAATCAGGTTAATTTTCTAGATACTAAAAATGCTTATCAAAGTTTGAAAATCTATAAATGTTGCATATAGATTAAAAAAGTGTTGGAATTATAAAGGTTTTAAAAACTATAAGTGTTGCGTAAAGATTAAAATGTGTTGCAATTTTAAAGGCTAGAAAGTCTAATATTGTTGCATAAAGTTGAACTTTTTTTTGCAATTATAAAGGTTCTAAAGACTAAAAGTGTTGCATAAAGATGAAAAAAGTGTTGCAATTATAAAGGTTTTAAAGTCTAAAAGTGTTGCATAAACTTGAAAATTGTCTGCAATTAGATTTATTGGGCAACATTTTAAAGTGTTGTAAGAATGGTAAAAAATTGCATTATCAAAAGCGTTGCATGATAGTATGCATTTGACAAATCATGCAACATTTTTGTAAAGCGTATGGCAATATACCTACTATGTGTTGCCAATAGAGCTTATTGAACTTTGATTTATTGGCACTACTTGGAAAAACGCTGCTTATAACCCCTTGCAACATATGTATGGCCCTATAGCATACATTATTTGATATTGCGTTGCTTATTATATGTTTTATTTTATTATGTATGTAGTTTTGTAACACAAAGGATAAAGTCTTAGCACCAACAAACCCTTTGAATGGAGATTGATGTTTTTGAGCATTTTTTGTAGTTTCACAACACAAAGTTTTGAAATCCTGTTGTATGAAAAGGAAAAGGAGTATGATTCAATTGTTTGTTATGGGTGGAAATAAGAAAGGATTTTTTTTTTTGATTATTTCCTTACTTGATTTCACATTTAAAAATGCGTCACAACAACTAGTGAAGAAAAATCGCTAAATTTTAAGCATCTTAAGATAAGCTCCAGTTATTGAAAGCCTGGAGCTTTAACTATTAAAAGCTCCAGTTTATTGAAAAAATCCTGGAGTTTTAACTATTAAAGCTTCCAGGTCTTTTCAATGATATCTGGAGGCTTTTTAATTAGAGCACAAACGATAGTACTATATTCTTAGACGCTGTCATGTCTCATAATTATTCTTCATACCCTCAGCCTCTACGCCTCAGCTGTCTCTTCTTCTCTTCGTTACTCACTGGTCGGTTTTCCTCAAGCAAATCCCCATTCTTTCTTCTCTCTTCTTGATCTTATTCCACATACACGACACCTGCTGCTCTGTGCTTTCCTCACCAACTCACCCTCACCTCTCTTCTCTCTCTTTGATGAATTTGCCGTTTTTATTGCTACGGGCGAACAGGCGCCTATGTCCGACGACCACCTGCGCGCTCGCTTGTCCTCTTTTTGAAGGTGAGCGCTTTCTTCTTCATTCTTATTCTTTGAAGAGATGTCTTGTTTGTATTTTGTATAGTTATCTTTAGTGATTTTTTCGTTGAATTTTTCTTTTTGTTTTCGTTTTTGATATTTTCGTAGATAAGTATGTTCGTTTGAATTTTTTTCGGTTTTGTGTATATCAGTGAGGAGGTTATGTGGATTAGCATATTTTTTGATAAGAATGGAGTTTCATGAGTTCGGCTTCTGTGTTGAAGGATGATGAGGCTGTGAGTATGAGTTATTTATTTTATTTATTTGTTTTGATTTTTTTTTTGTTTGAATATTTTGTTATCCAGAGAAAGAAACGATGAATTAATATTCAGTGAAAAATCAAATAGAGATTTGCTGTAAAACTTTTCTTTTCAGAACTATATTCGATTGCTTCTACTCGGATGAATCAATTAAACTCGCTGCATCTTGTCTTCGATTCTCTCATTTTCTTCGGTATTCAGTCTTCATTTAGGTTCATGTTTTGCGGTTTTTTGTTTATATTTTTTGTTTGCGATATGGGTTGTTTTGGTTGGATTGGGTTTTCCATTCTTTTTATGTACTAATTTGATTCTTGATTTTATAGTTGCTTTGGATAAATGTTTGTGTGAGAAGTAGAAATCGTGAATTGGTTTCTTTGTATTTTGATGTGGTTGGATGATTGTTGATTGATTGAATTTGGTTAATTATTGGAATCAATTTAGCATGTTATAGATGCTGATGACCTTGCAAAAGATATCGTGGTTTTGATATTTCTGGGAACTGATACGTGCTATCCATTATATTTTTGTTTTTTAAAAAATATATGCTAAAACTTCTTGATTGAAGACCGCTTTATTCAATCCAAATTACTCAAGTCAGATCTGAGGTCGCATATCCTGGACATGTTGTGGAGTGGTGAGAGTTTGACCCTAATTTCATCAAAATTTCGCTTCTATTTATGAGTAATTAATATGATCTGTTTTTGTTGTTTTCAGAATTCTAACTCTTCATTCTTGGTGTTGAGGTTGAGCGGGAGATTCATTTCCGAGCTTCTTTCATGTGGCTTGGTCCGTAAATTCAACCAATGACAAGATTGTTTTTGCCGCGAACGTATTGACCCTTTTCTTTTTAATTTTGCAATTGCTAAGATGATTGAATATGATTATTTGCTTTGTTTATAGAAATCATTTGATTGATTGTAAGCCTTTAAAGGCTGCAGTATTTTAACTGAATCGTTTTGTAGCTTGTATTATGTGATCAAGTAAGTTGTTGCAATGTGCTGTCGGTTGAGTGGGATTATTAAATTATAACTCGTCATTGCAACTGTTGTTGTGGTGAGGGGATGTATTACACTTACCTCATATCTGGCATAACTTTAGTGCGATTGAGGATAATATCATAGGTCCCTAAAACAATTTTTCCATTCCTTTCAACTTATTCAGGTGACTAATTTTTGTTATATATGGCAGTTGATTTCATGTTTGGTACATTTTAATAGGCTCACTGTTTAATTTTTTTTATTCCTACGCCTCTGTTATATGCCATATTAGTATTCTTCGTCTGTTTAGTAGCTCTTGAGGGTGATATGGTTTCTCATTAAGGTGGAGATGGGAATCTTGATGACTTCTGATGTTTAGATAAATGAGGCTTGCTTGTAAGATGGTAATCGGGGTGTTGTTTCTTGGAGTGTTTTTATTGAGATATTTTTGTACACATGGAGTGTTTGTTTTGGAGGTTAGGGTCTTGGGGAAGCCTGGTCTGATTCATTTATCGTTTTATTGCATTGCATTTGGTTAAGAGGTTCCTGCAGACATTTGTCACTCATTCAGCGTGACTTTTCAGTTGGCCTGCTATTCTGGATATTTTTTTTAGTTGATTTTTTATGTATTTAGTTAAAAAGAATTATGTATTTAGTTTGAATTTTTTTATTGTATCATTAACACTTAATGTGGTTGTTTTGTCAAACGATGTATATGTATTATTGATTTTTAATAAATAAAAAGAGGAATTATTTGGACACTTACTATGAGGCTTTACGTTTTTTTTTTTTATTTTAAAAATTTGCATCAAAAGCTCCGGCTTTAAAAAAACTGGAGCACTTAGAAGATTGGATTTATATAAGCACCCAGTTTTTTCAAAGAAACTGGAAGCTTTTATGGGCACATTAAAGCTCAGTTTTTAATTGGAAAAACTCTGGGTGCTTTATCCATTAAAAAGCTCCAGTTTATTCCTGGAGCTTTAGTATATACATTTAAAGCACCAGTTTCAAAAGCACAGGCCAAAATTGGTACTTTTAAGTGGGAAAGTGGAGCTTTTGACCTTTTTCCACTAGTGCAACTTAGATGTCATGCACATTGAGAAAAATGAATCTGATTATATTTTAGGTTACTTGATGAACATTCAAGGTAAAAATAAGGTTACCATAAGAGCACAAATGGATTAATGATAGATGGGAGTAAGAATTGATTGGCATCCTATAATTAACGGAGACAAACTTCGTGTCCTGTTGCATGCTACTCTTTAAGCTCAGTTGCAAAGGCTGCCATATTGTGATGATCTTCTATTCTCACATGATTTAACTAATACGTCCCCCCTCTTCTAAATCCTCTTTTACTAAAATTTTACAAATCTTTTTTTTTAAAGGGGAAATTCCATCTTGTACCATTGAGTTTTTGACTATTCCATTTCTTTCATCATTTTATTTTTTTCCAAGAAATACAAGTATTAGATAGGGTTGAGCACCGTTCCAACGACGGGCCGCGACGAATCCAAAATCTGGACGGGCCGGCTAGACCGGAATCTCCAAAAATCGTTGGAATTGGGACCGGCTGAACCGGAAATCTCAAAAATTCAGGTCCGGTCCAGTTCTAGACCTGGTTAGACCTGTTTTTTTTAAAACTCTTTTAATTGAAAAAAATAATAAAAAATCTATCGGCCCTATTGGACCGGTTATTAAAAAGTTAGTTAATTTACATAAGCTAGGAATTTGTTATACCAAAAAGTTAGTGAAAGTCTGTTTAATTTTCATCTTGGTTACRGCATCATTTAGATAGAAACATAATCCTAAGAAGTGAAGAGAAATCTTTCTTCAGTTTGTTTCACAAAWATTTACTGAAATCTGTACAAAATTATAACAGAAGAAACAATATGAGGAGCTAATGATGCYTAATACATAGTTCCAAATAGTAGCATCTGTACATACATATCGTCATATCTGATATCACGGGACATTGGATGTACATTGTATAGTATATTAATATTATGCATGCAAATATGCTTTTCAACCGCTAATATACATTAATCACAATGCTATTATGCTAACATCAACAAAACAGTAAACATTGAGATAAGAGGACTACAGGAGAGTTATTAATTTTTGAGGAAAAAAATATTTTAATAATTATTCCGGTCCACCGGTCCACCGGTTCGGACCTAAAAACCCTGGTTTTTGGATTGGACTAGACCGGAAGACTAGCACCCCTATTTATGACGTTTCCATTTGATACCATTAAAGTGTATTATGTTTGACAAATGTAGAGTATTTTGGAGTTGCAACTCAAAGAATTCACCAATGGGTACGTGTTTGAGAGGCTTCTAGTCGATAAATAAGGAAGAATAAAATGTGGGTAGCTCCAAAATACTCCATATTTTTCAAAAATATTACACTTCAATGATATTAAATGGAAAAGGCATAAACTCAATGAAATTCGTTGGAATAAAATAAAAACGATGGTACGAAATGGAATTGTCAAAAACTCAATGGTACGACATGGCATTACCCTTTTTTAATAGGTTCGGAAAACGCATGATGGAGGACTTGTAGTTGACGACTTATATAACATAGTTTATGGTCCTTCTAGGATTGTAAAGTGTTATACTAGACATATTGTCAACGGCTATAGATTTCGTACTCATGATCGTTTGGAAAATCCAAAAACACAAAATTGTGGAGTGATAGTACGAGAGGATGACTCATCTGACAAGGAATATTACAGTGTTTTGGGTGATGTATATGTGTTGTACTATCCAGGAAAAAATCATGTTATTGTCTTTAAGTGCAATTGGTATGATGTTGGTCATTTGGGAAGAGGGTATAAGGTAGATGAGTATGGATTCACAAGTGTTAATAAGATGAGATCTTTGAAAGCAGATGAAGTTTTTGTTCTTGAAACATAAGTTGAGTAGGTATTTTACACAGAAGACCCTAGGGATAACGATTGGGATTTTGTGATTAAAACTCAACTTATTAGAGATTTCTATGATATGCAAGTGATAACGTTAGTGTGGAAGATAATGACAAAGATATTGATGTACAGGCATATCAACAAGTGGAAATTGAAGATACCATCGGCGAGGAAAGTTTGAATGAATTGAGTAATGAATTTTTAATTGAATCATTAACAACCAATGCATTTTTGGTTGAGAGAGAAGACAAAGTTGTTGACATGGTAAAAAATTTTATGAAGGAAATTAAAGGAAACGATGACTCTCATTGATGATGGAGAAATTGAAGTGTCTGAAGCTTCAACTAGTGAAGAAGAATTTGATTCCGATGCTTACTTTGTATTTTTATTACAATGGTTTTTCTTTTTGAATTATTTGTTGTTTCTATGATTAACATTTTACATGTTGTTTTAGTACAACTTGGCAAAAGAAAAAGGATGAATAAGTTGTACAGTAGAATTGCTCAAGCCATGGAAGTGAATGAAGCTGCAAACCCACAATCGAGAGAAGAACATAACAATCATTATAATGATGAAGATGAGGAGGAGAACGTGGATTTAGCTCCAAATGAAGGTGAACATGTCAACTTTCTTTAAAATAAATAAAACTTTTGAATTATTTAGTGGTATTTTTTGTTAACACATTTCATTGATTTATTTTACATCATTAAATAACAAGTAAGCCCCGTGGGAGAGGAAAGAGAGGAAAATATAAGGGTTTTGTTGTTGATATGAAAATCAAAGGWGAAGGATCAAATTTAGTAATTAAGATACCAGAAGAAAATGATCGAGCAATAGGTGAAAATGCACAACATATGGTGAATAAGTGTGGTCGTATTGTGAGAACAAAGGCTCCATTAAATGTCAACTCTTGGAAAGAAGTTTTATCAGTTGCTAATGATAGTATGTGGAAGGAGATTCAAGTAATATATTTATTTTAATGTTATAGCATAAGGTAGCAGTGGTAATACTATCATTTTGTTATTATGTTGTTTCTATGATATTTTTTATTAGGAAAAGTTTAATTCTTCTAACTCAAGTCCTCAGTGGAAGTTGTATGTTTTTGCAATCGATCCAATACCATGCAACACTTGTATAAATTATGGAAAACTCGGTTGCATTACCACTATAAGAGTCGAAAATGTGGTAAGACTGATGAGGAACGTTTGAAAAATCCTCCGTTAGATCTTCCACAAGAGTAGTGGGAGTATTGTGTTAAACTCTTTGCATCTGAAGAATTTAAGGTAGTCATAAGTTTTTCATGAATATTATCTCGTTCGCTTCACTTTTATTTATGTCATCTTACTTTACATATTATGTAGATTGTGAGTGAAAGGAACTCAAAAAATCGACGATCCAAAAAAAGAGTTACTCATACTACTAGAAATTTACCTTTTGCTGAAGTTGAACATAGATTGATATGTCATAACCTTTGTCATATATAGCCTTTTAACTAAATCATAAGTCTATTTTTTAAAACGTAAACTTATTTGACTTTCTTATGGTGGGGTAGACAAAGAAAAACCAACAATAAGAAACCTTCTGCAGATGTGATATGACTTGCTGAGCGCACATGTAAAAATGACAAATGTGAACTTGAATGGCCCAATGCCACACGTTCCAAAACAATTCATGTATGTATTATAATTCTAAGGTTAAATATTTTTTTTAATCATTTTTTAAATATTTAAAATTAATCCCTTTGTACTTTCTTTTATTAAGGATAAACTAAAACATGTAGTTGTTAATGTTGGTGATACGACGACACAAGTGGAAATTTTGATTTAACTTTTGAACCAAGGTCTGGTTATATTCGTGGGAAAGGTATTGTTGTGCATAGTTATGCTAGAGGAAAACAACAAATGGAACAAAGAAAGCTTGTGGAAGAACAACAAGAGAAAATACAAGAACAAGAACAACGGATAAAAAAGTTAGAAGAAAGCCAACAATGAAAAAAATGAGAATTTGAGGAGCATAAAGCAAAATAAAAAGCGGCAATGGAGTCTTTCAAACAAGAATTACTTCAGCAACTTGCAAGTAGAGGTGCATGACTCATATATTGGCATAATATAATCATAAGGTACGTTTTTCGTGTTTTAATAAATCCAAATATACATATGTATGTATTAGTTGTTGCTCTTGAGTAAATTTTGTGTTAGTTGTAATAATTGGTACATTTGGTGATTTGTTAAACTCCACCGAAAAACTTTGGTGTTGGTGTTGTTGTAATTGAATGTATGTTAGTCGTTTGTGGCAACCTATGAATGGTTGCACAATTTGAATCATTGAACATGGGTTTTGAAACTTTTTCAATAGSGAGTTGTTCAATTTTCAACGAAAATTTTGCCGAAATTTTTACTGAAGTTATATTTTTTTGAGTGATTTTGTGTTGGTTGTAATTATTGGTACATTTGGCGATGTGTTAAACTCCACCGAAACTTTGGTGTTAGGTTGGTGTTGTTTCATGTTGTTGTAAATGAATGTATGTTAGTTGTTTGTTGCAACCTATGAATGATTGTACATTTTGAATCATTGAACATGGGTTTTGAAACTTTTTTCATTAAGGAGTTGTCCAATTTACAAAGGAAACTATGTTGACATTTCTACTGAATTTATAATTTTTTTGGAGTGATTTTGTGTTGGTTTGTTGTATATATTTATAATTGAGCATTTGGTGGTTTATTCATGGCATTGTATAAGCCTATGGTTAAGTGTTTGGTGGTGGTGTTTTGAATGAGAGTATTTTTTTTGTTCTTTTTAGTGACCTATGAATGGTTATACATTTTGAATAGTTGGACATGAGTTATGTAGCATTTGTCAGTTTATTCAAGGATTTGTGTAAGCTTATGGTTAGTTGTTTGGTGTTGGTGTTGGTGTGAATYTAGCTTGTGAATGATGGTTGTTGGTTGTTTATAGTAGCTTATGAATGGTGTTATATTTTGAATCATTGAACATGAGTTTTGAAACACTTTTTAATAGGGTGTTGTCAAATTTACAAAGGAAATTCTACCGAAATTTTTATTCGTCAAACCATCATTGTTATGCTATCTTAACYACGTTACTAGCATTTATTTTTTCAATATATTACAGGGTTATTATGAATAGACCAAGTTATGTTATGGTACGATAATTGAAGCTACAACTACGATATCTACTTCCTTTTGTTATTACGTATATAACGATCATGTATATTTTGTATCGAGTAATGAATATTTTGTGTATTGAAGTGAAATCAAACAACAATGCTAATTTTTAATGAAATATATGTATTCAGTAAAATATAGTGTTTATTATATGTAATTTGATTTTTTATCAGGTTAAATTTATTAGTTGCATTATTTATACATATCAAAGGCTGATTTTTTTTTTTAAAAAAAATGTATATACGTATGTTTTGCAATGATTTAACTCATTGCCAAATATTGTATATAATATATAGCCTTATTGGGGTATTCTTTTGCAATACTATAATRGTCGAAGTAGATAGTTAAATTTTATAAAAAGAGTCTTTCGCAACGAATTTTTTTGTTGCAAAATAGAGAAATAAAGTAACCTTTTGCAACGACTATTTTCGTTGCAATAGGTTTGATTTCAAAAACAAAAGTATCGCAACGACTTTTATGGTTGTGAAACAAGGTATGTATTCTTTTGCAATGGATAAAGTCGTTGTAATAAATTGCAAAAAATTTGGCAGAAAAAAATCTTCCACAATGACTTTTGTTTGGTAACGACAAAAGTCGTTGCAATACCATCCATTTATTGCAATGGTAAAAGTCGTTGTGAAAGCTTTCGCTACGGAGGTGCTCGCAACGACTCTGGAACAACAGAAGTCATTGGAAAACCTTCTTATTGCAACGCCATTAGACATTTTGCAACAACTTTTGTCGTTGCTAAAAATTGCTTTTCTTGTAGTGTTTTGCTTTTGAGATTGACATAGGAATGGATTTGAGTTTATGTGCTTCACTTTCCTTGACTTTATTTTGTGCACTTGTAAGTAAAATTATTCTAGTAACAATTCTTTTGAAGCTTGGGAGACCTTGATTTCTTCACCTTTGGGTTTTGGTGGTGAGCCTCTTAGCCTAAGTTGGGTGTAGCCCAACTCTTGATAGGAAGCCACCACTTGTGACACTTAGGGCATGTTTGGAAAAAGTAGCGGTAGAGGTAGCTGTCAGCTGTAGAGYTAGATGTCAGCTGTAGCGGTAGCTGTTAGCTGTCAATTGGTAGCGGTTGAATATAGCGGTCGAAGTAGTGGTT
>SNQN01008150.1:5442-16201 GCA_008642245.1 Bassia scoparia | reverse complement strand
GTTGCCATAAGGCGTTGGTTTAGTCTTTTTATGTAGTAGTGACCATATTGTTTGAAATGGGATATTGAACATATGATGTGAATTGAATTATTCTTTAAACTCGAAAGTGAATTACAACATAATTTTGCAAACTACAGAGATGAAATATTTGATTAGTTCTACATGGTGTTATTAATCCAATGTTATGTCAAGCCTTTTAATTAACATAGTTTTTATTTATGAATAGAATAAAAGCGCATATGAAATGAGAGTCTCTAGAGTTGATACCTTGTATGCGACGGCTGAAACGCTATTGATTACGCGAAAGTGTCACTTGAATTGAATTTGAATTGAATGAATCGATAATGTGTTGGATGAGTTAGATAAGCTAAGAAGTTTTTTTGAAACAGCAGAGAGGGATTCAGCAAGGTCTTTTCACTCTCTCTCATTTCGGAGTCAAAGCGTCTTATGGTATAGCGCACAAGAAGCAAAAACAACGCGTAATACGCCCAAAACGAGCGTATATATTCCCCAAAACGAGCGTATATACGCTTCACAGGAGCGTATATAGGCTCAAAGCGCATCGATATATGCTCCAACGCATCGTATATACGCTCAAAACGAGTGTATATACTAAAATAAAGCAATATTTTTTAATATTTTTAATTTAAAAGCTCAAAACAGCATAATAACGCTCGCGGGAGCGTATATACGCTTTTGCCTGAGTGTATATACGCTCTCAATTATTTTAGATCTCTCTAAAAATTTTTGATTTTACGTAAGTGCCAAATAGAACTAGCAAACCTCCTTGCAAGAAAATACGTTCTAAAAGGTTGTAGGGCATCCATGTAAATACATTCGTTAACTAATAAAGTCTGATATAATATAATGTCATTTGTGAATATATGTATACTTTAATATGATATAATAATTAATTAATGACATTGCAAAGTAATTTTAGTTACTCATTAATTGTTTAAATTTGAATATATAAATCATTGTGATATAATCAAAAGTCGTTATAAAAACTGATAATATAATACTTCATAATAATAGTTTAAAAGTCAATTATATGAATACACATATTATGTTTATTATAAGCCACATTTTTCATTAGTTTTTGGGTTAGTTTAGTTAGACATTTACGAAGCTTTGACTTGTTGTGAAGACTCTTGCGTACATATCGGAGTTAAAGAGCTCATAGTCTTTCTGCATACACAACATTTTTTGATGGATTCAAATTGGGATGATTAGCTTTCTTCAGGATCTTTCCAATGATACCCTTAAGGCGGATTGTTAGACAAATAACGAAGAAACTTATCCAGCTTCAGTGCACCCTCATGCAGATCGCATCTTTGTGTACATACCTTGATTCAAACGTCATGATCTTTTGATATACACAACATTTTGACCGTGTTTCAATTTGAGATGATAGCTTTCTTCAAGATCTTTCTAAAGGTAGGTTGTAAGACTAATTTGGACAAACGACAAAAAAAGTATTGCCATTTTCAATCAGCGTTGTGCACAGAATGTCGCCCTTGCGGTTTTTCTTCTACTGGCTTCAAAGTCGCACTGCCTTGCTATCCCCACTTGTTGGACAGGGTTTTCTACTGTCCAAGTCCTTTAAGCTGCTATCTTTGCTTAAGGAGGCAATGCACTATAAATAGGTGAAAGCTCCCATCATTTTACCAAAACTTCTTTTTACTTCATACTTTGTTGTTTTTTTAGATAGCTTAGAGCATCTAGCCTCTCAAATTATTAATCAAAATTAACCTTGTTCCCTCATGCTTTCTTGTGTTCTTTGTTTCGTGTTATTGTGTTCTTCGTGTTCTTCATTTCGTTTCTTCGTGTTCTTCGTTCGTGTTCTTCGCGTTTTCACTAATCCAACTATCAACCACTATCTTATTTTTTCTACTAATCTTAACTAATTATTTTTTTTCATATTTAATTCTCTAACTTTTATTTTTTTTTAAACGTTGAGTGTGTTAAACCCGCGTTATTTATAATTTTTGTATTTATTTTTATTCTCTAACTCTTTTCCTTCTAGGGTTTGGGGATCTTTGGATGTTCGATGTGATTTATAGGTTGAAACTCGAACTTTGTATTGATTATTACTATCTCCCTATATGTTACTTTATGTTGCTCAATAAATTATTGACCATATTTCGTTGGAATGCTTTCTGTTAACGCCGAGAGGTAAAAACACGTCTGTGAGACTACGAAATAGGTGCGAAGCAATCAGTAATTGCTCAGAGCTGCTAGAGGATATATGTTCTAATGGGACAGCTGATTCGGAGAACTGTAACCTTAGATGTATAATCATGAAACTTTGTTGGTTGATATTGTTTGATTCATTTTGACTTCCAAATTGAACTATTACCCTAGGTTTAGTCCATTCATTAATTCTCCTAATTTGGTTCCAAGTAGTTGTAATCTATCATAATCAACCAAGGCCCTTTTTCATAATCCTTGACACATTAATTGTACCATTGAATTACCGTCTCTCTGTGATACGATTCTGCTTCCACTTGCACAGAAGTTTGTGTGCTAGGTATTTTTGATAGTGTGCGATGCTTCGTCATATACTACACGAAACCATGACAAAATTATTGTGACGCCCATAACTGGAGGAGAAAACTGCTCAGTGACCAAGACAAAAAACTACCCATCATTACGTTTGAAAAAGTAACTGACACTGTTCAATTTTCTATTAAACTTTCGTGGATTCCCTATTTTTGAATTCTTATAGTTGCTTCATTTTCGTTATCCAAAAAAAAAAATCTCTTCTCTTTTATATTATGCGGTTGGAAATTCATCCTCAAAGAAGACTATAGTATGGCTTCAAAAGGAATTAATTATATGTATTTTCATTTTATTTGTTGGTATTTGAAAACTTTATGCTTATATTTTTTCTTTTTAGTTTGAATTGTATGATTTGTCTTCACTCGAATAATGCACTACGCGGTTTTTTTCTAATCAGACATATTAATCTTTCATGTCTTCTCCAAAACTTGCTGTGAGATTAAGCGAAGTAAAACAAACATGCAAGCAGGAGAAGTTTGGTCTACTATGACAACAATTGCATCGTTTGAAAATAGGGTTCAGAGAGTGAAAGGTTCAAGAAGTTGCGTTTTGCTTACTGACAGTATTTATAATGGAGGAAAGAAACGTCAAGGCATGGTTAGAACAGAACAGGAGTGGAAATGCTACTGGAGAAGTAAATTTTCCTTGGCTATGGAAGAGTGCAGGCCCATTATATTAAGTATTATTTATTATTATTATCATATTTTGGAGATATCTATAGTTTTATATAATTATTATATCTTTGAAGAATATCTATGATCTTTTGTGAATTTATTAGCTTTTAATATAATGAAATGAGTACTTTTGTAGTCGATATGAATGTTAAGGATACTTTTGTTAGTATAATTGAAATATCTTAAGTTTTTCAGTAATTTAATTTGCTGTGTATTATGTATTATAAATTTAATTTGTACTTATGGAAATATAATGGTGTTTACTACATGATAATAACATATGGATTTAGATTAGATAAGTTAAATATAAGACATAATTTTATTATAATTATGTAATACTATAATCACATTAATATGAAACAAAAGTACATTATAAATACATGTCACTTAATTCTCCCTCCTGAAGGATTATTATTAACTATATTAATGAGGTGTTAAAAATAATATTATTGAGGGGTTTCCATGTTAGTTTAGATTATTTACTTGATAAACTAATAATATATACTTTAAAAAATTAATTAGTACAAAAGTATAGCACGCTGTATTTACTATACATTATGATTTATATTATTAATTTAAAATAATATTATGTAGTTATTTATTGTTTAGAAGTTTATATGTATTATTTGTTATGAATTTTTGAAAGCAAAATTAAATTATATTATATTATGTATTGGACTATACAATTATGTATTTATTATTATAATCGGGATTTATATACACATACTAGAGGTTTGGTTTCTGGCAACGGTTTCGTCTATGGTAACAATTTCTTTCTTCTATTGCAACGGTTTATAGTAACCGTTGCCTTGGATACCCTAAAGCAACATTTTTTTCTTCTATTGCAACGATTGAAAGTAACCGTTGCCTTAGTTACCCTAAAGCAACGGTTTTTTTCTTCAATTGCAACGGTTTATAGTAACCGTTGCCTTAGATACCGTAAAGCAACGGTTATTTTTGTACCGTTGCCATAGATGAAAACCAATTTAGAACAAAGTAAGAAGGAAAAGGTGACCGCAAAGCTTCCAACTTTCATTTTGGCGGTCGACAAAATTTTGGAAGAAATTTGAAACCCTCATTTTCATTTTGCAAACTCTCAATTTCATTTTCAAACCTTAACTCTACTCATTCTCGCTCGCACTCTGAATTTCTCCTCTCATGCTACCTTCTACTCTTTACCAAATTCGCTCTACCATCGATTGCAAATTTAGATTACTGACTTCAATTTCAGGTATGTTTCTCTTCTTCTTCTTTGCCATATTTTTTTAATTTTTTCTGAATTATTGTTAAGAGAGTAGTATATTGTTCGTTTGTTTCATTACATCTAAATTCATATAGGTTGTTCAATATTCCAAATTTTTGTTACTTTAATCTGAATTCGCTAATCGATCTATCCGATAACCCCTACAAAATTCTAGTCTCATAAATAAGGTGCGAGTAGTTTTCTTTAATTAATCGTTTTCTTTTGTTGATTTAGGTACTTTGCTTAAATTTGGATTTTTTCCAAGTTGCTTAATTTATATATGAATTCAACTTTAATGTTTTTGTGTGCAAGTTTAAGAGACTATTAGAGGCTATAATTTGATAAAGGAGAAGGACCAATATCTTCTGGGTGATTTTTAATTACCACTCAAACCTCTTTGTAAGTTAACTCTACATAGTTATTAATTTACCATTTATAAGAAAGCTTCAAATTCATCTTTAAAACTGTTTAATGACTTTATTGTGCCTTTTCTCTATCCTCAATAAGAACTGTTTTGTTATATCAAGTAATTTAGTTCTTAATCATTGTACGACAATGATTTTTAGATGGGTGATTATGTATGTATTATAATCTGTATCTAATTAGTTGTTCTGCTGGTTTGTATATGAAATTTTGAATTAGGGTTGTTTTGGTGCCAATATTTTCTAGTGCATTGCTACAGTTTTAAGCTGAAAACAACAGCCTATTGTAGGCAGAATTGAGGTGAGAAATAAGGTGCAAAATGGCAGTTTTAGTAGCTTAAGGATGGTCTCTATGAACTGGTAATAATGTGAAGTTTGTAGTTTTCTGTTTGATATAGTCCACATTTATGACCAATGTCAAGGGAGAAACGGTTGCAATGAGGACATGAAACTCTACTCTTATTTCTTCCTACTTCTTAATTCTATTTGACTTTATGCATCTATATATAATGGCATAGAAACTAATGTGTACATCTTACAGTAAGCATCTTGTACAAATTATTTGAGACTGTTCGTCACAGAGTGGATGTATGGGTAGATGAAGATTTAGCACTGTTGATTTTCGAGGCTTTCTCYGCCAACCTATAATACAGTCTATTTAWGGGTTAGTTTTGGCTTAGGTTTGATAATTTTGGCAGTGATCTGTTCACTAAGCCTAGGATTTTTGTCTCACGAACTGGTGTGTACCCTAGATAGATAGTAGCAGATGGGTTATACTTGAATGGATGCAATTCAGATGTTCCAATAATAGCAGCTATCCCTTGGTTTCTTATCCATCTTAGATGTTATATCAATGGCTTCCTGTAAAAATAATTCTCTTATTTTTTGTTCATTTTTCATTCTAAATTTAAACTTTGGTTGGTCTAGTCCTTTACTCAATACTTTGGTTACTCATAAGCTGAGATTTTCTTAAGCTTTACGACCTTTGGCTTCCTCCATTCTTAAACGTGAACGAACACTCGACCAAAACCCTAGAAGTAGGTTAGGTCTTCCTCCATTCTAAAACATGAACGAACACTCCATTTGTCTAAGCTTATATGTTGTATTTATATTCCTATAATAAGGCTATAACAAGATTTGAAGTCCATGAATGATCTTCATTTAGCCAAACTTGTCTTTAAAGGAGATATTGCTTATTGAGATAATTGTTGAGCAATCTCATTACATTTTTATGGCAAAACTTAATTCATTCTAATAAATTAACCTGTAACACTAAGTTTTAGTGCAGATTTGGTTAATAACAAATTATTTATAATGATGCTATTGAAAAATTACTCTTCTTCAATGATTGAGCTGCTATCTTACTATCAGATGCTACAAACCCAGAACTCAGACTTCTGTTCTCTCTGTATGCTATGATCATATATATTTTCTAATAGCCATTAACATCATGAATTATTTGTTCATATTCAATCAAACTTACAATATGAAAATCTGTTTATGTTATGTGTTTGCAATGTCAGTATAATACTTTCTTATCTGAATTTTATGGTAAGTCATGCAAAAAGACAGCTAATTGCCTTGGGGCTGAGCAGCAACCACGCAGCAGCAGTGGCCAATTCAACAACAGCAGCACGCGAACAACAGTGGGCAGTGCTGCAGCAGCAGGAGACGTTGAGGGTTGTGCACCGGCAAGTAACCTTTGTTGGACGAAGGTACAATCAAGGAGACATAGGAGTGGCCGATCACTTGATTGATTTGCGTACTGTGTGATCGATTCGGATTAGCCTTTGTTTTGTATATTTCATAAGGCTTGTTGTGAATTTTTGGTTTTGGATGGTTGTGGATTCGGAAAGAAAATTGTTACTTGCTTGAAGAGTATTAAACATGTATTGTATTTTTAATTAATTTTAATACGATATGAATTTTATTATTATTATTACTTGATTTTGCATTTATTATTATCGTCATTATTATTAATTACTATGATAGTATTATTATATAAAAAAAAAAAATTAGAATATACATTTTGCAACGGTTGAACATTGCAATAGATCTATTTCAAGTCCTATTTACAACGGTTGGACCGTTGCAATATGTCCATTTTAAAGTTGAATTCATCTTATAGCAAGTTATTCAAAATAAACGTTGCCATAGTAATTTGAACCGTTGCCATAGAGCAAAAGATCAAAAGTGACCTAAGGCAACGTGAAAACGTGCAATATCTCCTTTTTAACCGTTGCCATAGATAGCTATGCAACGGTTGCTTAAAGATATAACGTTGCCATAGATCTTTGACTGTTGCAATAGATCTATGGCAACGGTTTACATGAACCGTTGCAATAGGTTCACAAAACCGTTGCCTTAGTCTATAGCAACGCCACAACGCAACGGTTAATAACGTTGCCTTAGCCCTAATGCAACGGTTTTGGGTATATATTGCAACGGTTTTTAACCGTTGCCATAGCTAAAAAATGTAATAGTAGTTATATATTTTACGGTTTTATTTAATTAGTTTACGAGTTAATTTTTAATAATTTTAGCTTCAAATTTCAATTTTGAAATTTTTTGCCCTTTCTGATTTTTTGAACTTTTTAATTTCGAATTCAAATTTTTTCCTTCGATTATCAAATTTTTTCTTTCTGATTTTTTTGTTGTTTCTTATAGTGTGAGTTTTTATTTATGTATGTTGGTTTGCTGTATTCTGATTTTTTTTCGATTTTTGTTTAGTTTTGTCACTTGGAGGTGGTAAGATGGATTTGTATTTTTTATAATGAATGAAGATTTCCTCTTTATTTAACAAATGAAGTTAATTAGTATAGGTTTTTATCCCTTTAGAAATTGTAATTTTTTTTGCATATTAATATATTACCAATTAACTATCTATTGAAATTTATAATGAATGTGGCAAATTGTATTCTCGAATGTCATACAAGTGAAAGTTCTTATTACAGAAGTCGCCATGAGAGGATTATAATTGTTTTTAGATGTTCGTGATGTCGAAGATGGTCATACGAAGAGGAGTGGGAAAGTTGTTGAATGTTCATATGACTAGGAATGATTGTTGCAATGGTAATACGGACAAGACTGTTAGAAGACTTAGTCTAGCAACTATTTTAACATCCTTTTTCTTTTTAACCCAACTTACCTACCATCAAGCGCGTCGACAATACATATTTTACTTTTATTTCATTAAAATAATAATGACGTCGGTAAAATAATTTCATCTAAATATATTATTTACTGACCGTTAGACGGTTGGTAAAAATTAATTTTAAAGAAAAAACCCTTCAAAATAGCTTAGTCATTTGTACTGACCATCTGACGGTCGATGTACGGTTGGTAAAAGTTTACCGACCGATTAATGGTCGGTGTTTTCCAATCACCGACCGATTAATGGTCGGTGTTTTCCAATCACCGACCAATTGTATGCCGACCGACATTTATCGACCGTTGGCGGTCGGTAAACTTTTACCGACCACCTCCCGCCCTATATACCGATCGCACTTCACGGTCGGTCGAGCCGGATTTTCTTGTTGTTTCTAGCACTAAGAATTTTGGCTTCCTTTTACTTCTTGGACTGTTTAACCCCCTATCATTCCATATGAGCACTTTATTCATAACTAGACCAATGACTAAGCCACTTCCCAGGGGAGAACTAAGGATCAACATCACCAAACTAAATATTATCTTCTATGAAGGTTTGAATTCACATAGAGGTGGTCTTAGGGAAACAGTAACCAAATTAAAATTCTTTCAAACTTAAGGATTAACCAATTGTGCTGGTTCCTAGAATTGTAAGCAATTAAGAGAATAATAAACGRGCACTCTAAAATAAGCGAGGTTCAATCAACTTTGGCCTATGTCCTCCTATTGTATGTATCATATTAATCTACTCCCAAGTATAAGAAAACACATCCCAATCGTTCCCCCTACTCTCGGAAACATTTCACCACACACTCTACTTCGAGTGTGCTAACTCTCACTTGATCTTGCAAGTTTTTTTTCTTGATCTTACAAACACGTACTAACGAATCTCCAACCCCTCTATTYAAGATGTTTACAATGTAGATTCACTCTTCCCCTCACTTTCTATGAAGTATGTAAGAGTAAATATTCTCACACTAAGTTTATGTAAGTATGGCTCGAATTAAGGATTATTTTGAATCAAGTGTGTTAAACTCTAAATAAAGCTCAATTGATGCTTGGAAAGTCATGAGATTAATGAGAGACTTAAACTCAATAAATCTAAGTAAGGGCTGTCCAAAACCTTGTTTCCTAAAAACACATATTCTTACAGAATAAGTATCATGTGAGTTTAGGAAAGTATTTAGTTATCTCATCTCAATCAAATAATTTATCCAAGATAAAATCAACACTCCTAGGTTTTTAGTAGCTCTAATATACTCTTCTCAAATATCGTAAGCTACTGTCAGTTTCAAAACTAAATCTTTAACAAATTGTTTTATAAAAGCTTTTTTCAAAACCACACTGACTAATCTCATTAGAGTAAACTGGTTCGTCAACTTGTTACCTTGAACAATAATAGAATATGGATATCATACCAACTGGTTCCATATTCATAACACTTATCAATCACACGTACGTGACGTACCTAAAACTTATATCTGCTCAAAACTCAAGTTCACATATAAACACACATTACATGAAAACTTAAAGAAATTTAGCATAATAAAAACTAAGTCATGTCTTCATGTTTATCAAGTCTTGCAGCTTCCCTTTGTTTGACTAATGTTCTTTTAACTTCTTTTTTTTTAATCTTCTTTGAAAGGTCTCAATGCTTCTAGTTTTGGAATTGTCAATTTGCTATACATGTAACATAGTTAGATTATAGCAAAGTAATTTTGATTGTTACCTAGTATAGACGAGGGAACTGTTCAATTGGTTCCCAACTAGTGTTATGAACATAAACAAACCAACAATTCCTATAATAGAACGAGTAAAMTATACCAAGAAAAATCTCAGTAAAAAAACTTATTCTAAAGAACAACATTAAACTCAATTGGTTCCAAAGTAACTACTTTTCACTTCTATAACACTTTTTTCTTGTTTTAGTGTTTGCCATGATTCAAAACCCAAGGAATCCATCACTCTATTTCCAAACCCTTAAATTGATTTTGTACCACAACAACATTCTTCTGAGGTGAATTATTTCAAACTCTTACAAGGGATGGTGGTGGACCTTTGGACACCACAGTAGAGGAAGAAACTAGCATAGAAGCAATAACATCCTTAACCCCCTCCTGCTTCTTATCCTGCTAATCATCTTACTTTGGCTTCTAGACCTACTYCTTAGGTTTCCTATWTCTACAATGATTTTCCTCATGATGCCACCTCTTGTAGGCCATACATAAAACAGGCTTACATTCACACTTAATARGTGTAGCCTCAAGCCCTTTCTAATTTAAGAAGCTCAGTTCTTCTAGCTAGGAAAACATCGTTAACCTCCATTTTWTTTAGAATTCTAGCAAAATTAATCCTGTATTTTGACTTGGTAGCCTAATTAAGCCTAATTGGTAATCWTAATAAGCATAAAATTTTCTTAAGACAACTTTCTCCCAAAATTTTTACTGGTAATTGTGGCATCTTAACACCAACTAGCAACTTCTTAGTCTACTCAACCTACTACTTACACCCCTCCTCCCTTTGTTRAWGTAGTATTAGGCTCTTGTCAAACATTAAATMTGAAGAATAAAATATCATAGTATGAGTCTCATGATTAAGGAAACACACAACTAAAAATCCTTTCTTAATAGGAACTACTTCATCAACATTATTGTTTTATTTTCGCCTCAAATGCGATTACAAAAACCTTCAAATGCTTTTAAATGAGGATT
>SNQN01008148.1:0-18716 GCA_008642245.1 Bassia scoparia | reverse complement strand
ACTCCCTACATCGCGCTGAGCTCAACAGAACAACACACACCAATCGACCGCGCGAGCATGCCCACTACAAATAGTGCACGCGGCTCGAGTGCCAACCAGGGACAGCCATAAGGACAGAATACTAAAACAACGACCCTTAAACCAGTGTGAGAGAGCGGGGCGCTCGAGTTAGAACTATGCTGTCGTCACTACAACTCTTCAGCGCGTGAAGAATCAAGCTCCGTGGTGGCGCGAGTCCATTCCATTTGTTGGTTACGAACTACTTCTTTGGAACTGAACCTGAATAGTATGTAAACTTTCCAGAAGTTCATTGAAGTGTCACTATACTAGACGGGTCTTCTGGGAAAAACTTTAGTGTTTGCTAGAAAAATGAACATGAAAAGCAGTGTAGTACAAACACAGTCTCTCACGTCAACGACGCTACAGTTGTCTTAAAATGTGGGTGGCAGTTGATTAACCTGAGAAGTCATCAATCATACCAGGGTATCAATGAGACACCGGCACTACAGCCCGCCGACATAAATAAAAGGAAGAAGAACTGCATAATGATGAGATCACACATTCCGGGTTTGTTGGCATGCTCTAAAGTGATCTGCTTGTTCAACCTGGGCCACGCTTCCTTCTAAGGTCCGGGCACAGTCCCTCTGGGCGGGATGTACATACAGGTGCGCTCGCTTATGGACCCTTGCCCTTGTATAGATAAATGATATTAGTGCAGGAGTTGTATTGACGGGTAGCGGCTGCCTCGCTCAGCAAAATAAGGCACGCCATTGCTAATTATATGGGGAACAAGATAAGAATATGGATTAGGAAGATAGGAAAATTGAAGCGCTTCGCTAAGTTGAAGGGGGTATAAACGTTAGTGGGTGCCTTTCATGCAAAACTGATAACAGTAGATATCGTTGTTCAAGAATATGTGAATCGGTTCTATTTCTTGAACTCCAGCCACTGTAACGTGTCATGTTCTCCCTTAGTCTGTTACAATGGATTTAGGGATGTGGTGTTAAAGGGGTATAAGGGTTTATATAATCTCTGAATTAACCGATCCAGTGTAGTCTGATGTATAATCATATGTCATTACGCTGATAACTTAATTAGAATTATTATTAGGTAGATTATTGATTTCATATGATCCTATTACGATAATAAAAACTCATCCTAGTTATCTCTTGTGTCTGAGTGAGAATCGTTCATAAGGCTTTGCAGACGCCTAGGGAAGGACTCTAGATCGCTCATGTACCCATATTAGTTTGAGAGTTGGGACGCCTTGGTTAGGACAGAATGGTGTTATAGATAACTCCATCCAGCGTTAGAGTGCTCTCTATTTTAGGATTAGGGGATGCAAGACGCTACTGAAGGGACACAATTAGCTTGATAGAAGAGTCGAATTGCGGACCATTTGGAAACGCCGGATCATAACAGACGTAAGTCTCTTTAGGCATCCTTATTTCATGAACAAAAAATAAAAGTTCATGGTTCTTTCTCTTAACTTTCCCACTTCATCCACATCCAACAAAACATATTAGTATTTAACTACATTTCTGTACTTAAGGCAACCCATGAAAAGAGATTAATATCGTTGGGTTCTGACAATTTCTAGATTCACGGACTCATTGTGTCCACTCAACCCTCACCTCATATTTTATCCTTTTTTACATAAAATAGCACTATGACTTATAATAAAACGTATCAACACAATTAACCTACTGGATGTAATATATATATTATTATTAATTAAATGTCAGTTATTATACAATGGATATATCACTATGATTATGGCAAATTACGCTTGATTTAATATATACCGGATAATTAATTATGAATTGAATCAGGAAAAATTTTTAGGACTAAATTTTAATAATTACGTAAGAGACAAGATTACGTATTAGTGATTCCTATTATTAACATAGCAGGGATAAAAGGGAGTGTGATTTTTTTTGTTGAAAATCTTATATTCTATAATCTGGGTGTTATTTATAAGAATGAAAAAATATGACCGTAGTGTATGGTGGGATTTGTTTTTTTTTATAAATGAGATTTATTTTGACTTGTTATTAACGTTAAAAATTGTCATTATGTTAAAGAAATATAATTCATTTGGGAGAATCCACGGCCCAAAAATCAAGTGTACGCCTTCCGGACTTTTACGGTTTTATTAAGTGATATTAGCCTGATCCACGCGGATCATAGACTTAGTCCGGCCCTGCAAGTGAGCGGGGACCAATATGGATATAGCCTCGATTGCTGCGTTTTCCAGTGTGAGAAAACAAAGACATAGACGCATAAAATAACTTAGAAAGACTTATTGAGATAAACAAGAAAAATATAGTCTATGTAAAATAGAAAAAAATAGTCGCTCTAAGGATACACTGAGTCTTAATAATTCTAACAGCTTAAAACTGAGTTTGTACAATCGTTAGTAGAGTAACATCGTTTACTTTTTGAACTGTACAAGTTTGAGTCGTCATACTTGTTCGTACCTCATCACTAAATTCCTCCCGTTGTCTCTCTTCGGTACTCTATATCAAAACAACATCGTGAGTCGAGGCTCAGTAACATATCCTACTCCTACAACGTAATTCATTTTCAATTGTTTTTGTTTCGAAAACAGGGGAAGCTTTAGAATTGACTAAAAACCTGCTTTTGAAATCATTTCATAAAAAAGCGTTCCAATTATAAGTCAAACAAAAGATATCAACATAATGTTGTCTCACTATTGCCTAACCATTTTGTGCAGTTTTTAGGACATATTATATAATTCACTTATACAATTCCCATTATCAAATTCATTTGTCAGGGCCATATCTGTCATATTTACGAGAGACTGCTAATGTGCCATCATCATTTATCAAATACAGGCCATACCCACCGCATTGGGCAGCGAAAATAGGGGCAGACGCTTATCTAGCGATGAGATAGACAAAATGCGTAGATAAGAGGGCGTCGGACCCCGCATAGAGAGAGAGAAGCTGCGAAAACAAGGCATACCCACGAATCGGGGTCACGCGCGAAACAAGGGTCATATTGAGCTGTACTCATACCATTAATGCGATGAGCCAGCAAAAAGCAGGGCATGAGCTACAAGTGGGGCAGCAAAAACAATATCGATAATGCAAGGAACCCTCTCGTATGTGTCATCGTTTTTCTCTTGTATCATAGTTTCGATTTGCTTCAGTTTGAATCAATTAAGGTCGTTGAACTTGGTCATCATTATCATATTTCTCTAGGACTTTGGGATCATTAAAGCTTTTGTCATAGAATTGGATTGGTCAGAATACAACCTTAAGAGAATAATTTCAATTTGATATAGGCCTTTATTTTTTCAAGTATCAATATAGATTAGTGGCCAGCAGCACTCCAGATCAAGCAATAATACCTTTAAATAAACACATTTTCCATATTCATCAAATCAATGTGCATATAATTTGTCTGCGGTTTTAATGGGACAGATGATCTGGGTTCGGGGTAGCGAATACAATAGATGTTCTATATTTTTGTGCCAGTGCATAATGTGTTGTATTCTGATTCTGGCACGTGAGGCACATGATATACTATGAAGTACAGCGTACGCAATGAGGTCCAGGACACTCACGTTATAGATTCCGATTTACTCTTTTGATGGATTTATCGTGATATTTCCCGAGAGAGCTAGAGATGTAGTCCAGCTTTTTCTTTGATTTTTAAAATAATTATTGATAGTCATTACTGACATCTCACTCTCAATAAAAGTAAATTATAATCTTCAGAATATATATGTGTTTTGTCTCGCGCTCTTCTCTAGTAGCTACTCTGGTCCATTCTGTGATCAAGCGTGAAGTTACTTTGGTTTCGTATTGTCATAAAATCAAATGACAATTCCTTTTAATAAAACTCATTAGCAAGATTAAAGATTTACTAACAATAGGTAGTAGCAATATATATTATATATTACAACAAATATAATATGCTGATTGATAAATTAATATAAGTAAAAACACCAAAATAATAATAGTAGTGCGAGGGGCACCTTTTATGCAGTGTTCTTTGTTTTGGCACATGAGTTGTGGCTATTTATTAGCTACATGTTTTGGCTTGTAGAATAAGCCAAGTTAGTGYTAATTTGTTATTCAAGTCTTGCTATGTTACTTATAGTTGTCATACAAGCAAAGTAGATGAGAGAGAAAATCAATTGTTCATCCTAGGGTTTGAGAGAAACAAAGAAGGTGAGTAATTGTAGTAATTTACAAATACCAAAGAGTGTGAGAAATTATCAAGAGTGTTTGTAATTGTGGTTTGGAAGCTTAAATACAATACTTTGATTGTGTAAGAGAGGGAATAAAGTAAGAGAGGGAAAAGGAATAAAGTAATGAGTGGATATAAGATTAGGAAAAAGTAAGAGAAAGAAAATGAATAAAGTAATGAGTTGGTGTAAGATTAGGAAAAAGTAAGAGAGATAAAASTGTGAAAAAATGAAAAAWGTAAGAAAAAACTTACTAAAAATGAAAAAGGAGAGAATTGTTTCAAGTAATATGTAACACCCATTTATAGCAAATGTTTCAAGTAATACGTAACGGAGGGAGTACTACTCTACTACTCTTTTCTCCAATCAATCCCAGTTTTTGTATTTGGCACTTTAATTAATAAATCAATTCAATTGAAGTTTCTTTGGCAAACTCAATCCTTGTAATTCTTTTTTTTTTTTTGAAAGGGTAGGCTTAGATTAATTGGAAATGTCTGATACGATTACATACTCGAGCCAAAGAGGCCCTCCCTCGTGCCACTCCTCATCGTTACGCGAAGCCAGGGCCCACTTAGTAACACGGTGAGCCGCTTCGTTACAAACTCGATAACAAAAATTAAAAGAACAACTATTAAAATTGGAAGCAAAAGTAAGAGTGTCGTCTACAACTAATTGTATGTCACCANATTAACAACAAAAGGACAACAGTCTTACGACTGGATAGAAACTAAAACCAAAATCAATTACTTTATATATCATATGACTTTAAAAGAAAAAAATTAAAAATTAGAAAACCACAATAATGCCAAACAGCCCACACTCCTTCAGTTTTTAAGGCACAAGTTCATGTGACTCCAAAGATCAAACTCCCACCTAAGAGTACACTTGTGTGAGTTTTGTCATGCTAACCTTAGGAAACAGCTCTGTGAATACAATTTAGCCCCCCAATCACACCGAATACAATTTTTCAAGGCAGTGGCCTACTTACGACATAACAATTCCTTTCTACTACTAGTGAATCCTCAAATTAAGCAGACAYCCAACGAAATTAAAGTACTCGAAAACCCACTTATACAAGCAAAAGAACAAATGAGAAAGTAATTTACACCACTATTACCACACAAGATAAATTATTCTCAGAGGGCACCAAGCCAAGGSTCTGAAGGGAGTGTTCAAGCAAAAGTATCTATATCCATAGAGGAAATAAAAGTGGATCATATGCTACATTGCATGGAAACTATCATGGCCAAAAATGTGATAACACTGTATAAGTTTTCATAAGCACCATCTAAAACGGCAATGATTAATGGATGGTGAGTGGGGTAAAGTATATGTGTAGAGAAAGAAACTAAAGGGTGGACCAGCAATATATATGTCTATATAATCAATGCATCTTACATTCTTACCTATTTCACCAAGACTAATCTATATAGTAAATAAAATTAAAATCAATAGCCTCATCTTAATGTACATTGACATAAGACTTTACCAACACTATAACATATGATTATAAACCAATTCACATTGTAAATGCAGAGATGGACATGAGAGATTAGGATATTCACAACCAGATATAGACATCYTGCAAAACTAATAACATTGGATCTGACACCTTAAACGCATTCTATTTGATACCAAATAAATACACCATAATATATAGAAAAAATGAATAGATGCATGTATCGAGTGCAWATAAAACTAGTATAAGCATAACAGAACAACTCCAAAGACAAGGTTACCAAAAAATAACAAGTGGTTGACTTGACAAGAGAACAAATCATACTATTAGCCTTCTCTCTCTCTCTCTCTCGATACCGATAGTACGAAAAAAGCTTAGACAACTGTTGGAATAGGGTTCCAAGTCTCTGTAAAGAAACTCCATAGTTTTACCAGCCTCATTGCAACTAGAATTCGATTCCCAAAAATAAAATAAATAAATATATATATATAAATCCATTTTCATCCGAGCATGAGATGACAATAATGAAACAACAAGAACAACTGGAAGTTGGAACCAAGACCATCTGGAATTGTTACTGCAAAAACAGCCTCTAAATTAATGATACATGACACAATAAAGACTACTACCAGGTATCGTTCAGAACATACTTGGCAAATCATATGATTAATATGAAACTCTTCATTAATTCCAAAGTGAAAAATCTTGATTTGGCAGTCGATGCACTTCAAGCACAAGGTTACGCTTTGTTCAAMGATCTAATGGAAGTCTCTAATAGTATTTTGTTACTACCATCAAATATGTACAACAAATCAATGTTGGCAGAAGCTGAAATTGCTTTAGAGTTTTGACAACATAATCCTTCAATCCTTTTTATTTTTTTGAAACACAAACTCTAACAATTTAAAAATCTTCGTGGATGACTTACTTAGGGATAATCAATTTGAAACTCCAGAAGCATTGGTTGATTGGCATGAATCCTAACAATTTCACTGAGTATACCAAACGAAATCAATGGAACAACGAACAAAAACCATAATTGATGACAACCACCAAATTATACAATGACAAAAATAGAAATTGGAACAGGGTAATAACCCTAACAATTTTAGGATGACATACACATATGAAACGAAGTCACGGCAAAAAACAAACCAATTTTTGATAATGACACATCACATTTCCAGCAACAACAAAAATCAGAAAGATAGTAATACTAAGAATTGAAATCAGAATAAGCAACAAAAAGACAAAAACTTCGAATTTTGTACAACACCAAAGCATATAAACCGAGAGCTGCCAGGTCCAATCTATGAAATTAGATTTGTAAAACATCGTACAACGACATTTCGTTAATATTTGGCTCATATTTTGTAACTGCACATGAGGTTACTAACTGTGTTTCAAACCAAAAGGCTTCCCGTACACTGCATTTCTTTTTCCGTTTACTCCCAACTCTAGTCAGTGTTAACCATTTTCAAATTCTTGACTCTCTCAAAGTTCATCGAGAATCGGCTGTTTTCTTGTTCGGAGAGCATAAGCTGCATCCCATTCCAATTCTAGATATCGATACACAAATGGAAGATCGAAGTTGCGTCGATGGCAGTAAGTAGCTGCGTCAATTGAAGAAGAAAAATGGAGGCGTTGCTGTTTTGAATGTCTGTACAGTTACTACCACTACATGTAGATCATAATTTCAAACAAATTTGAGGGTTTTATTTTTGAATCAGTGTTATTTGTTGTTTTGTTCTTGATATCAACTAATTCGCAAAAAGTAGTGACTTCCATGCATAATGTTATGAAAATCCATACGTAATTAATAACAAGTTAGCCAATTACCGAACATTGTAGGGGTGTCAGATGTATGTCTTTGATGTGTGTTTGCAAAACAAAGAAAATGCATCCCTGCATTAATGGACATATGTTGTTGCCCAATATTGCTGAGTTTGCATAATACTCACGCATAAATATAAAATTGATTTAGATAGTTGGAAAGTTTGTTTAGTACGGTTTGTTAATTAGAATGAGATGCAGTTCTTGTGTAATTCCATGTATTTAATTGCCATTTAGATGGTAAGTTAATTGCATGTATAATTTCCGTTGTTAATCGCCATTTTAGTGGGAATTCCATGTTAAATTCCATAGCATTTAACTGTAGTTATAGAAGGGAGATTCCATGGTTTAATTGCCGATTTCATACAATAGTTATTAATTCCTGATAAAGAAATGGTATGGGATTAATGGAAATGATAAAAGTTTCCTATGTTTAAAAAATTCTATTGAGTAATATTCCATGCTAAAATATTGATTTCAGTAGTTAGAATTGTTTAAAAAAAAATCCGACAAAATTTAGAAGATGGAAATCATTGCCACTAATGTATCAGTAAATTTCATATGCGTTTTTTATACACACAATTTTCGCGCGCTAAATTTGTTGAACAATTGTTGTGAATCAAAACCAACCCTTGCAATAGTGAGTCATGGGCATAATGAGCTTGGATATTAAGTATAAGTTTTTATGTAAATATGTAAAGACTATTACATCTGATTTTGCAATGTCCGTATATTTGAAGGCAGTAGTCCATGATTAATCTTCATTCAATGACGATGTAGTTGAGGTGGTGTCGAGGCTGAAGATGGGTGAGTTGGCAATAGCTGTTGGTTATCACAGCAGAAGTCGAAATGTTTGTCACCCTAGAAAGCCCTAGTTATTGAAAAGACATATTTTATGGAAGACTTAGCTGTCTGTAGTAGAAGTCCTCGTTTGTTATAAAAGAATGTGATGTGTTGTATGTTGCCTTGCGTGATGGTTTTATTCACAAGATGATCTCTGAGGCGTTTTATGACTATGCAGGAGCAACTGTTTTGGGTAACTAAAGTCAAGGTCATATGCAATAATAGATGAAGTTTAGGGAAAAGAAGTTTCATCAACCTGGCATGGTGAATTATCTGGTTGATCCTAACACCAAAAGTAAAGATGCAGAGAAGTGGCTTAAGTTGGCAGCCTTGTTTGGACATTGCTGGTGAGCGTTACCTAACAAAAACCGAGTGAAGGAAGTCCAAGAAATGCTTTTGGCGAAGCGCTTGGTGCATGCCAAGAAGGACATCCTTGCTGCCGAAGTGTTGTGGCTAGGTGGTGCTGGAACATAAAAAACACAATACCACTCCTGATCAGAGCCATGCTCGTTAGGAGACGCTATGACATACGATGAATAGGAGTGTGTGAAGGAAATGGAAAATTAATTTGAAGCAGTTATAAACCCTGAAACATCACACTACTAGACCGTCGTCGAACAGAGGCGCCTAGACAACATGCCTAACTCAAAAAAAGATTTATAGGACACATTCGGATCAAATGGGAACTCTTAAAATGAAAGGTGGCATTACAATGCATCTTATTGAGTACTTTGATAAGATGCAACTCCTAAAATGCCAGGGTTCTACCACCTCATCAGGTGATGAGGGAGCATGTTGAAAGACTATATTTGTTGATGTCTCGCAGTCGTTGTTGTATGATTGAGTCAATGATGTTGGTGTGACACACATTATTGACTAACGCAGTATGCCCCTTAACGGGAGACCATTTTAGTTTGGGTGATGGTCTTATATCTACGAAGATTGCAAAACCTGTCGAGTCGGTATGTTCATGACATGGCTACGATTATGAAAGGCAAGGAGCCCGGTGGTATTTTGACTGACCAAGCTGCAGCAATGAGGCGGCCGTTGGAACAAGTGATGCCTAATGCTAAACATTGGTGGTGCATATGGCATATCTTCAAGAAGATGCCCTACAAACTTCGAAATTATGAACAGTAAGGTTCCTTATTTTTGTTGGAAATAATGAAAAATAAACAACACCAATAGCTTATGATGATGTGTATACATGATCAGTTATTTAATTTTGTAGGTATGACAACATTTGGCTGTCTACAATAGCTTAAACACAGATGACTTTGAAAGCAAATGGGCTGAAGCAATAGCTAAGTATGAGTTACAAAATGACGAGTGGCTGACAAATCTTTACGTAGAAAGGCACATGTGGGTGCCTTCGTTCATGACAGATTACTTATAGGCGGGGATGCACTCAACGCAACGTGTTGAAAGCATGCATAGCTTCTTCGACCTATTTATGAATAAGCTCACAACGTTATGCGAGTTCGGGGAGAGGTATGAAAATTATTGTATTTCAGAAACATTAATTAACTTGTTGGATTATTTTACTTTGATTGTCATGGTACTAATGCGTATCTACGTCTACAATATTTTCTAGGTATGTCGCAGCTGTGGAGAAAAAAATACAAGCGGAGAAGGAGGTCGATGATTGTGCAGTCAAGTGGACATACACTTGTAGTACRGGCTTTCCTTACGAGAATTTTTTCCACAAGATTTATACACCAAAAAAATTTTAATGGTCCAGCGTGAATGTGAAAAGGTTACCTTCTGCTTGATAATTGAGGAGGTGGAAGATGAGTCAGGAGTGATTCATGTTGCGGTGGAGGACCAAGATTGGATATTACCAGAAGGTAAGGATCAGCCAATATTGACCAAAAGGAGGACAATGTATTGTGTGTCATTCAATCCGGAGACTAGGGAAGCTCAATGCAGTTGTAAAATGTTTGAAACTCACGGGGTCATATGCCACCATCAAATAAGAGTCTATTACAAGATGCATATTGAGGCGATACCTMATAAGTATGTCCTAAGACGGTGGCGGAAAGACGTAGTGAGGAAGAACACAAGTGTCAGAGTAGCCTATCATGACCTGTCAAAGACTGAGGAGGTGAGGAGGTTAGATACTCTTGTAGCTGCCTTTGAACCTTTGTCTGATCTGGCTGTTAAGTCACAAAGGTGAGTATTTTCCCTGTTTAATTTACCTTCCTGTACTATATCGTAGTGTCTGAGTTATTTGGTTGTTCCTTGTCTTGAACCCTTGTTTTTGAATGAGGTTTTGCAAGCTGATAATCATCAAATTGTGATCATTGTTATGTTTTATCTATGTATAAAAGGTATTAAATTTTTACTTTTCGTCGTCAAAAGGTGCACGGAGACTAGTCTAAAGTGGGATCATAAATGGAATCTGAATACAGAGCTGAGCTAAAGAATTTGTGCGAACAAGCCATGCAAACAACTCTTTGTCACATTCGAGTCAATGGTTGTCTCCCTAGCTGGGGAGCTCAGTCCCAATGCGTAATGCTGTGTTGCAATACATTGTCACCGGGAATCGCAATCACTTGTGGTACGGACACCCAACGGTCCGAGGTGTGAACAACACACCGAAATGGAATCTCTACGTCGTGGCCTGAAAAGATCCACCCATTCCAGAGAGAAGGTCGGTCCTCGTAAACATGTTAGTCTGCTAGCAAAACGGGTATAAGTCAGAAGAAGGTGTTGGACTCCATGGTTCATCAAAACAGGTTAGGTGGAAAAGAAGGCAAACGCAATGGATTACATCCAATGAACCAACAGACGAGGTTAGAAATGTCGCACAATATTCTTTTTTTTTTTTTGCTTAAACCATGCATCATTGTATCCTATATTTGCAGAACGTGAATAGTCAACCGAGACAACAAGCCGCGAAACCTGTACGGAAAGGTAATAGAATGATGCAATTATTATGCTAAGGAAGAGGGCAATTATTACTTCATAGCCTCTATTGCCTTTGTGTAAAAGTCTAACATGTTCACATATTTGGCACGGTGAGGCGTCGCAAAATGTTTCATTTGCTGATGTTGCGGCTACACCTTCCCGCGTCGACTTGGGTGATGATTTGATGAATCGAAATGGTGTTGATTTTTTTAGCCGAAATGCATCTTCTACTGTCTGATCCACTCATTTGTATGAAATAATTCTTGATTAGGAATCCAATCTATGTACGATTTAACTTTAGATACTAACGGCATGATTTGTAAGCCATGGTGGCACTCGTTTAAATGAGATAATTGGAATTCATTATCATCAAAACTAGATGATTAGACAAATTTTGCGTTGTAAAGACTATGTGTTATTGAAGTTTTTTTCATACAATACAACATTTTCATGTGAATTTTATACTAACTGATTTAAAACGGAGAAATAGTGCCGACCACTCGGATATTCTTACTAAATATACAAATAATAGTGTTTTTATCCTTTGCTTGTTTTAGTCCATCAATAGCTAACATAGAATACATTAATACTAAATTATACAAGGTTTTACGTTTCAATAAATACTCTTATTTACTGTAGTTACTGTGCAAATGGCAAAAAAACAAATTGGGCCAAAGGCCCAATTTCTGTTTAATGGGCAGCGAGTAGCAGGGCTCAGATTTTTGGTAGTAGCAAGGCAAAGCAGATCAGTATGCATAGTCATGTGAGGGACATTCAACGAACGACGTACCATTTATTAGCAACACACATATATAAATAAGTTGTTCTCTTTGCAAACCTTCAATGTGGGATCAAGAAAGTCAGTTATTTGGGGGTATTCAAGCAACTTGCAATTAGTAATATAATTACTTGACATTATCAATGCTATATCATTTTATGTTAACCTCATACTACTTGACAGTATCACTTTTGTAACAATACTTTTTAATAATACACCTACTGGGTGTAATAATAAATGCAAAAGACAACTTCAAGCCCCTAACATGACTATGCATACTGAGGGTATTATTATTGTGTTGTTGTTGTTGTTGTTGTTGTTGTTGTTGTTTTGTTGTTGGGGGCAATAATATGTAAAAAAATAGCTTTAAGCTCAGACTACTGAGGGTAATTTTAGTAATTTATTATTGTTATTCAAAAAATCGAACATAATGTATACTGTAGATGTTCTAAAAAAATGGCTAAAAAATTGGGTCCTATGACCAATTTCCGTCTTATGGCGCAGCGTAGTAGCAGGGCTCAGCGTTTATGGGTAGAAACAAGACAAAGCAGATCAGTTGCATAGTCATGTTAGGGACATCCAACGGACGTACCCTTTATTAGCAGCATAACATATATAAACAACTTGTTCTCTTTGCAAAACGTCGATGTGGGATGAACAATTTACTGATTTTACACAATTCCAAATTTAAGCTTAAAATCTAGACCATCTGCCATCCTAATTCTTGCATCCCGCAGTGACATACATAATTGTTTGTTGCAATTTAGGGGAGAGTCGCCTAAGCATTTTCCAATCCTTCGAGGTTCTCACACTTGCCAAATTATATGGTTAAATATCAAACGTCAGAAAACTTCTTCTTACACTACTCTCAGTATTATTTTTCGTTCCTTCTTTTTTCTTTTATTTTATTAGCTTTAATGTATATAACAAAACATATCATRACATCTATATACATTGTGTCTTAAGCTTAATACGGAGAACATAACAAAAAAGCTCATAGTACAAACTAACTCTGGCTTAAAATCGTCTTCAACATTGTGTCTTTCTAATACTTTTTATGCTTGTTCCTCAATGGTTTTCGACTGAAATGTAAAGTGAAAAGTTTTCTCTTTGWTTCAACAATACAGGCAAAGCCAAAACTTCRAATCACCAAATAATAAAAGCATTACTAACTGCTTCCCAAAACTAGAACATACAAATGATAACCCTAATATTAGGACACATAATTAATGCATTTCACTTCTGCWTAAGTTTAAACAAACAAATACAAGAACATAAGATAAATCATTCAGAAACTAGTGCWTAAAATTAATCAACCATGTTGCATCTGCTAAAAAAATTAAGAAGCCAGTAGAACATTAATTTCTTAAACCACCCTACTACTYCATAAACAACCTTCAAATAAGGTGAGCTGAGTYGTATTCCAGCTACCGAGTGGTCAAAGCCACTGGGATTTGATACAATCATATTCCTGCTCCTCAATAACCAGGCTACTAAGCGGTCGATGCCACCAAAAACAGTTACGCAACAAGTTAAACTTGTGCAAGGCCACAACGGTAGGCCTACATGTGGTCCATGCCACGATAACCGACTACATAAAAATGTTTCAATTTCTCGAACATTAAAAACATCAAACTCTAAAAATAATGTGGTTGATCTATTAACTCAAAACAGAGACTAGAGTCAACTAACTACACAAAATATTTATAACTCAATCAAACGCATTGCTACCATCATTGGGATTACCTACACATTGGAGCTAGTGTACCCGGTTCGGGTACCCCCCCCCCCCATCAAGCTTCGGATACAGCACCACGAACACCTTTGATCCATTCAGCACGGGGTTTGGACCATCAGAAATGAAACCAATCCTTGACAGCTTTATTTGGTTGTTAATCAAGTAGAAGCTGRCATCATCATATGCGGCGTGTTTGGCCCATTCACGGTACAAGGTTGTTCGACATTCAGTAGGTTCCACTTCCATTTTCTTGATGATTGGAGAATCAAGAAGCTGGGTGATATGCACTTGCTTCACATGTGTATTAGTATTGAAAGTCGGATCCTACAATCACAAAAATAAAAGTTTATAAAGAACATTGTGTTAATGTAAATGTAAATAGGCTTACATTAATCAAATTTAATAATATAAACAAGCTAATTGGAATGCCTAGTCACTCTAAATTAACTAGAACTGTATATCAATGATGTGTACATTCTCACAAAGTGCAGGTTGATTGTTTAACATGTATAACTAATCAATGCACTGTTTGCCACTCATTTAGCAATGATTATGTTAAATAGCATTACAATAAATGTGTCCCAAATTTTTACTTAACGTAGGTGTCAATTTAACAACCAATTGAATTAATTTACATGTCTAATAAACAAGAGTTAAGTTATCAACCATCAATGAACACAAATTAATTTYAGGACARTTAACAGAAAAAGAATGTCAACCAAAAACCAAAAAAATTCTAATCAACTCTTTCTAAGCTACGAGGAACGAACCTCATACATTTAAGACACGGAACTGAATAAAATCATGCATGGAAAACACACGATTCTGAGTGAGAAATYGAACACCAAAAAATAATTAACTGYCATTATACAATTACATGTTATTTTCATGGTTGATGCATAGCTTTCAAATTACCAATAAATAACCAAACATACATAATGTAATCAATTAAGATCCATAGATCTGATTGTTTGAGCCAAAAAAATTACCAAATTAAAAAAAAAATAGAATTAAAAGTATATTGAATTGACTGAAAAACAAACAATTTGCGTACCACACCCTTCACTCGAATGGTTTCACCATCTATCAAACCAATGCCTCCTACAGTGGACTCAGGGTTGACAACATTCCCACAACGAACCAGCTTGATCTTCTCCGGAATAGTGTCCAGCTTTGAAGCATAATTCTCATACACCTTCTTGAAGCTTTCATTCTTGTGCAAGCTTCCCCTGAGTCAGCAGGTCCAGAACCCAGCTCAGWTCTTTGTCTCTTCAGGGATGGTGAGTCCATCAACTGCTGCCTCACCTCATCACTTAGCTTAGCCAACACTCTTTGAAGTACCCTGTTAACTTTCCCCATGTTCACTCTCAACTGAGCAATTTCCTCTGCATTTGCCCTTAACTTCGCCTTCGAGCATTCGACATTGAAATCGATCCTCCTTCTCAGTTTACCTCGAATAACCTTAGGGTTAGGAGTTAGGACCACGACGAGTAGGTGGCTTCTTCCTCATTGGTGGAGTTGAGTATGTCCTGCTCTCCACCAGCTTACCAGTAGTCGGACTCCTTGAATTCTCATATTGAACTTCAGGAGTCACATTACCATTTCTTGTCTCATTTGGTTGGTCACCATGGGATTTGYAAGACATGTTTCAGTTAGTTTGAGATTTGTGGCAAACTAGGGTTTGTGGAGGAGCTGACAAAGTGATGGAGTGGAGGAGTTGAACTCTCTGAACTGACTTTTTATACTAGGTTTTTTGTGTGGTCCATGTGTATTGATTAGTGATGATTAGCATTAAATGATCGTAATCATTGTACATTAACAAAGCCACGTGCAGGTATGTCTCCTATATTTGCAGCAAAAAGTTCATAATTAGGGCTTATTTGCTTTTAATATTTTGGTCCCCCTCCAATGTTATGGATCCTAGGATAGAATCTGTTGTCCATGACATGATTCATTAAGCCCAACTAAAGCCAAGACCCAAACCAAATGACCCACCAACCATAAGTCTGTTTGAGTGTTGTCTTTATTGTTGATTTTAACCCTARCTTTTTGCAAAATCKAAAAAAAATCATGTTTTGCCCTATAGTGCTTCTACACCTAATCTTCATACACCCCAACATTTCAAAGGTAACCATTTTTTAATTTTATATTTATTTTCCACATAGGCTGGAATTCCACAAACTTGGAAAATTTATTTCCAAATGTTTATTTCCCTTATGTAAACTGAATTTATTTTCGTAAGCATTTTACACCTAATCTGTAAGTGGCCCAAAAAAATTAAAATTCCAATTTTTGTGAATTAGGAATTATCCCTTATTATTCGTATTTCTGTATATTATTATGCATTTAACACACAAGTACTACCGGTTTTAAAAATGTGTTTAAACGCTGATTTAAAATATTAATTTTAGTTGATTTATTTCCTTAGGTTTTTATCAAAATGGTCCGCAAAAAAATTGGGCCGAAGCCTAATATCCGGCATAATGGGCAGCAGGGTAACACATTAGCGTTTATGGTACAAGCAAAGCAGCAGCGGTAACAGTCTCAGCGATGAGGAAAACGAGGCCAGCACCCAGAATTCGTATGCAAATAAGTATCGGAATCAATGAGACACCCTTCATGTAGCCATCCATAATAAACCAACATTGTGTTTGCCCAAAGTTCAGTGGGACGCTAAAATCAGAGACAACACAGACAACCATTGCTTAATCAACCCACTAACTAAATAACCTTCCAACTGCCAACCAAATACTGATACCTAAGCGATATTATGACACTAATAATTCCTAAACCAGACAATCCTTCCTACATCTCAGCAAACTCATGGACACCAAATTTCATCAGCCGATACATATTCTCACCTCTTAGAAACAGGCCTTGAAAATCAATATAAGTACTAGAGTTGGATCTTAAATACAATGCAAATACTCGATGTTCCAAATAGTTAAATAGATAATAAATGATAAAACTCTACGCGAATATCTCCAAACAACCCACCACATCTTCCCAGCACAACCATTAGGAGCACAATGAACATTCCACAGAAGCGTCTGCTCTTGACCAAAACTGCAACCCCCCCCCCCCAATCAAACACTGACTGTCAAGAAAATTCCCAGTGGAAATCGAAACCCGTTATTGTAGACACCGAAAATGTCGTTCCCAATATGCAGTAACCGTGATAAACATACCGCGTCTCGCGTTTTGTTTCGAATCAGAAAAAGACTTTCGAATTCATAAAACGTTGAAATCGCAGTCGACTCGGAAATATTGACAAAGTTGTCAAAGCAATAGGCAAAAATACATTTCTTTCGGTTTTCAAAGGTTTTCAAAGGTTCAAAGGTTCAAGGCGCATTCTCATAGCATTTTTGATTTATCATGCTGATCACATTTTTCCTGAATCCGCCAGTATTTTAAATTATTTTTATTTTTGCTATGATTTTCTAATGCAATTTTATAGACGAAATACGAATATGGAATCCAATTACGGCATTAGAATCAATCCTTGTGAGAAGAGTCAATCAAGGATAACTAAAATCGGGATCATTCGAGGTGAAAGACAATCAGCGTACCGGCTGACAATACGGTAACGGCTATACTAGACTTCCTCAAAGCCTTGCTGAAGAAGTATGACGCGATCAAGGATTGCACGAAGAAATTTCGATGGAAAGTCAAATATGTTAAGAAATTACGATCAGACTGAGCGTATATATCGCTCAGACGATACGCTACTTGGTATATACGGGACTCAAGAGCGTAACCACCTAATGTCACAGTAGTATCCTACATCAATTCCTAATAGATTCATCGAGGCAGACGTGTTCGTCATTGGAGATGCTAATGATCGCTCCCGAGTGCGGTAATCGCTCAATCAGCAATACCAGGTTTTGTCCTACGTTTTGCCCTGGCTAAATATACACTTTGCCTTGCTCAGGTCCGAGACAGCCTTCACTCTCTCACACTTCGACTCTTAAACACGACTTCAATGTTCCTACGCATACTCTCTTCTTCTCTCTCTCTTCTAAAACACCAAAAACACATTATACCATTCTGTTTAGTTCAAAGCATCGATCCTCTTCATGATCAAACAAGCGATAGACAACAGGTTGAATTCTGAAATTACTGCACCAATAATCTCTCTCACTTTCTTTTAATATTGACTATACCATTTTATGATGTTTTAATAAAACTAAGCATGTAAAAATCACTTTGTATTTGTTCATGTAAATATTGGTTAGTTTCACAATGTTGCAAGTTTCCATGGTTTTTGTTTCACCTGTCATTTATATTCATTGTCAATACTAACAATTCTTATTCTTGTATAGCATATGAGGCGAGAGTCCTTGCACTTGCGTTTATCAAGCGATAACAATCATTTTCTTTTTATGTAGCAATTCAACAAAGATCGTTCATTGCGTTTACAAACTATTTTGTTTTCTTTGCAAATTAGGTAAGATGAGTTTGCACCTATAACTTGAAGTTTTTGCACTCATCATTATTGCATATTTCATGTTGTATAACTTGTATATTTGCAAACAAAGAACCCGGACTTATGCGGACATGCACTTTAAAATCAGATTAACATGACAACCTGTTTTAGGCACCGTTTTAACATGATAGAACTAAAGTGTCAACAAGTCTAGTAGGTATCGTTTGGCATAATAGTAAACATTTCATATATTTAGGGAGAAGCCCTAGGTGCTAAATATTAAGTTGTGTGCTCCAATAAATCGTGTTTAATGGAAACAATGAGACCGAGGTAGAGGCCGCTACAGCGGGCGAATTGGGTACTGATCTGAGTGTACCATGTCCCCGACTCACGATGGTACTGTTGGACGGGCCATGTTTGGCACAACGATTCGGGCGTCCGGATAACCTTTCTAGCAGGGGCGATTTCCCCTTACCGACAACACACCAACTAGCACCACGGCGGGATCGG
>SNQN01008147.1:10407-30429 GCA_008642245.1 Bassia scoparia | reverse complement strand
ATATATATTTTTGGTTAATTTGTAAACAATTTAGGGTTTGTCTTCTCTATTTGACTGATTTCATCTAATTTCCATTGTGTTGTTAGAAGAAGTCAAATCTTCTTATCAATCATCATTAACAAAATTCCCAGAAAAGAAGAAAAGAAAAGATTATTATTAGTGATGTAATCAATAAGAAGAAATAACCAGTACAAAATACAATAGAAGAGGAGAGACAGAGTTAGTATGAGAATATCAAGAAGGCGTCAGCACAGCCCACCCGACGAAGATGAGAAAGCCGAGCAGAGGCCCTGCTGCTTGGACTGCAGCTTCCTGCTTGGCCCACTTGACCTCAAATAATGCTTACTGTTGGTCTCATTGCTCTACTGTTGGTCTCGTTGCTGCTTGCCACCACTTCTGGTTGTGTGGTGGGAATGCTTAGCGGTGGCGGTAATGAAGGAGAGATGAGAGAGAAAGGAAGCAAAGAAGGAAAGTCGGTTTTTTTTGGTTAGGAGATGAAAGAGATGAGTCAAGGAGCCAAAGGGGAGTATTGAAATAGGAAGGAGACGAGTGAATTGAATGAGGAGTCACAGGGGAGTATTGAAGGTTGGGGGTGATTAATGGTGTAATTTATTATATGCGTAGGGGTAAATAGGTAATTTCTTAGGTTAGTGWAATATTTGGGARGGAAACATAAGAACCGTGGGGCCCACAGCTCGAAAAACCAGTTTCTCTTGGCTGAGAACCAAAATGGGTAGTGCTTTACAATGGTTTTATAAAATGAGGGTAGTTATTTTTAATTAAAAAAAATAGTGGGTAGTTATTTCTAAAGTTTTGAACAATGTGGGTAGTTTTCAGCAAATTTTCCTTATTTTTTGGATTAGATCAATAAGAAACATAGGATAGGAGGATGTATGTCATAATTGGCTGAACCTCGTTAATCTGGTGTTTTCTCTTTATTGTTTTTTAAGTGTTTCTAGTGCTAAGGACCAGTCCAACTGGTTCCTCCTTTAATCCGAAAGAATTTTTAATTAATCATCGTTTTCCTAAGAACTCAATTCAGCCCTCTCTTGAATGCATTCAAACGCTCATCTGCTAATCTTTAACAGTGTCGACCTTTGAGCATGTACATGGTACAATCAATTGATATAGTTTATATGCGCAAAAAATTAAACGAAATGAATATAGTTTATATGCGCTGTCATTTAAGAACATAATGAATTCTGGTACTTGGCATTAAATTTAACAACATAATAAATTTTGGTTATTAAAAGTGAATTAAATGCTCAATATTCCATTAACTAACAGAACTGCATAGTCAATTCAGCCTTGAGTGTGTAGTATACATATTCATACACAACAATCGAACTTAATTTTAAAGAGATATAAATTCTACAAGAATATGGAACTTATATACTATCAGTTATTTATATGTGAATCACCTCTTCAAACAACACCACGTCCATTCATGCCACTAGCAAGATTCATGCTAGCAAGTTCATTGTTTGCATTGAGGTCTCTTGTTGAGTAAACCTGGAGCCAAACAATCAGGGCAAAAATGCTACTACTAGCATACTCCTTTCGCCTCCCATAACAGGCATGGCTGCTCCACGTTTACGCGGCTGACGTAATCGTCCTGTAAGTTCTCCCTAGACACCGTCGACTCCTCCGCTGAGTGAATAGAATTGAATGCAAGATCGAGATGAGCGAAGCAGTCGTCGTTGGTGATGCATATGTTGTGCACCCTAGAGTCTCCATGGTAATAGGCACTACTCTGGCCGTGATCTGACTCCTTGGACTTGGAGTGACGACGTTGTTGGTTTCAACTAGCCGTGTTACGGTCATCTGTGGCACGGACGGTGGAAGTCCACTGAGTACCCTTGGGTTCGGCTAGGGAGATGAGCCATCTCCGTCGAAGTCTAATGGAGACGATCGTTGGCATCGTCCCAAGTTGAGGTCTTCCTGGGCACCTAAGAATAGACGGTGGTTGTCGAAGATGATCCGATAGATTGAACCATTGTGAAGTCACGCCCATGTTTTGGTTTCTTTAACCTATGAAGTGTCCGTTAATGTGGAGGTTAGGTCGTCGGTCACCAGGCAAAGTTCTTGTCCTTCTTGCCGTGGAAGTAAAGGTTAATGCCGTCTCCGCCGATGAAGCGAGGGTCTTGGCAAACGGCCTGATAGTCCACAACCTATGGTACGGCACAACAACAAAATAGAAGAGTTAATAAATATACAACTGGGAAGATGAATACTTACTTTAACAAGTTCGTAATGTAAGACTTACTGCGACAGGCTTGCAAGAGGCACAACAACTTGACATGTATAGGGCAATTAGCAGGGCAAAGGGTGCTCTTGTTATAACATTGAGTTAGTTCTTGTTCTTTGCACTTACACTTCTTCTACCTGCAACATTAGAGCTAGGAGGGGGATTTCGGCGGTGTAGTAGGGCTTGAGTTGTTGGTTTAGTAGGAGGAGTCGGTGTCGAAGGAGTGGGAGGTTGGGAGCAGGTGAGGTGGGGTGTGGTGTGTAGGAGATGGAGTTGAAGGGGTGGTGGAGTACGGATCACGTAAGGGGGGTTGACGAATCAAAGAGTTATGGCTGTGTGATCCGACCCCCTGATGAGGAGACGAGGATGAAGATAGGAGGAGGAAATGAGGCAAGAGATGAAGCTGAAGATGCAGCTGCTGCAGCGGCGGCGGCGGCCGCAGAAGCTGATGATCAGCTGAAGAAGCGGCGACGACGACGAAGCAAGAAGATGAGGATCCTTTCGCGTCGCTGTCATGATCAGAAGATGTGAAGAACAGATAGGCTTGCAAGAAGCACACTCCACCTCACAACTATCAGGGCAAAACTTAGGGCAAAACAGCTCAAATTATAACACATCTTGTATCTTTCTTCTTACATGATGCTCTTGCAGGATTTTGGCATTCCGGAAGGGGTAGCAGCCTCCAAAACGGCCAAAAACAAAACAAGTACCCAAGAAAACAATCGTAGACACACCCATTTCCCAAGTTTAGTTCAATAAACTCGAAACTGTATATTATTATTTTATATAGTAAGTTAAGAAGAACTAGTAAGAAGTGATGATATTAACATAAAACAATCGACTGCTTTATAGTGGTTGCAGGATGTCAATGCTCTTCATAAGTTCATATAGATCGTAGTATATTATCCTAAGGTGGGTCAACTTGTTCAATATAATTATCTAAGTTACGTTCACATGCAGCAGCATGAATTCTTAATGCAAAGGCTGTATGTATGTGCTTGTAATTGTAACAGTTTAAAGTGCTAACTGTAAATATTATGCAAATGGACTTGATGTTTAATCTTTCAATGTATAGTTTAATATCTTTTTTACAATATAATGGAATCTTTCAACCTGAAGGAAATTAAATGGACTCTATTTTTTTTTTTTTGAAAGATAGCAAAAACCTTACCTTTAATTTTGGTATAATTCAACCGTCAAAGATGAATTATGTAAAAATTTAATGAAGTTTTTTTTTCAAGGTACATTTACATACATGTGTACTTCGGCCTTGTCTCGTCAACTAAATTTTGTTGAATGAACTTATTTTACTGAACTGAACTTATTGGTACTGAATTTAACTTATTTTTAATTGAATTGAACTTATGATACTAAACTGAACTTTTTTTATTGAAACCTTAACAAATTTCTTAATGATTGAACTTATTTTTACTGAACTAAACTTATTGCTAGCTAACAAAACTGAACTTAATTTTTACTGAAATTTATCTAATAAGTTGACGAGAACATGAATTTCGTATATTATTGAAGTAGCATAGGTTGCCACATATTTCAGGAGGAAAAGGGTTCAAGAGTGATAATACTGATTAAAGGTTAAGAATTGAAGACTAATGCTTATTCCTTTGATTGTCTTCCAAAAGAAATGCTAGGCCGACTCCTCAGTGCATGCCCTAGTGGAGGAGAATTGATGACAACAATAGCAAGAGATCACTTCAAGTTATAATATACTAATCTTTCATGCACACAATGGCGAGATGCGTGGATTTATTTAAATTTATAATTGTTCTAGTTTTTGAACATTGTACGCATTAGAATTATATATGTGTACTTATTATTGTTTAAAATAGTAATTATTGTTCTTATAATATGCAATAGTTAAATAATTAATTCTAATTATAAGTACATATATATAGCTCAAATTAAGTTTTTTGTACTCCACTATTTTTTGTTTAGCTAATGATGTATTTTTAGTTATGCTAAAACTTGTAGTATATGTTTTGGGCAACGTATACTGTGCGAATCTTTGATGTATTGATTTGTTTTTGGCAATTTTTTTGATTAGGAATTGAATAGGGATATTTATTTTATTTATAGTCATTCACTAAATTGCTTTTAGTCAATTGCTTTTACTTCCATTGATTTTTTTTTAATGACACTTTTTTTTTTGGAATTAGGTGTTAATTTCAGGTGATTTTTGGATTCTTGCAATTTCTTATTTATTCCTTATTGCAAATCACATGATTACTTCTTTCCTTATACAAATCACGTAATTGCGTGTCGCATCGAATGTTGTTGGTTTGTATTAGTTAGTGTTGCTGTAATATTATTGGTTTGAAGTGTATAACTGTAACTTTGGAGGGGACACTATTACTCTCATTCCCTTATGTATCTTAGATTTATTTGTAAATATGAAATAATTATAAAAAATTTTATCTTTGGAAAACACATGACGAAATGAGTCAAATAAAATCTCACATGATTATATTTTAGTTTATGTGTATAAAACTAAAGCAATTCAAAGTTTAAAAGTAAATAATGTCATTTGTCTAACATGTAACAATTAGGAGTACATAATTATATACACTCCGTAGTTTCCCGATAGCATTGTAACCATATCTCATATGGACGACATTCATGGATCAGAATAATTTATATTAAGGGGAATGATCTATACAACCTTTAGGGCTGCATATAAGCATTGAATATGCTTTCAAAATTAGTAGTATTATTTTACAAATTTATGAAAAATTTACACAGAAATCAATGTAATTAATGTTAAATTTTTCTTAAACTTTCTATTCGTGATCTTTTATATGTAGCCCTATAGCTTTTTCCATAATTTAATTATGCTTGTATATTTAAACTTTATTTTATTTTGGGACATTATTTATTGTATTTCGATAAGAAGGGGCACACTTGCAATACTCTATCTCCGATCTGTTTGTATTTTATGTCCATTTGCAGACATACAAGCCACCACCAAGTTTTTAATAGTCTTCTTTTGTCTAATACAAAGACTTAATTGAACCCGATTGTAGACCCAAACAAACTCACGTGACTTGAAACATTATCAAAACTATATGTGTCATGTTGGAACATTTATGCATAAATGGACCTTGAGCAAATGAATATGAGAAGTAATTGTATAGRACAAATCATGGCAAAGGGGTATTTGRAGTAAAGTACCAAATTGGATTGAAAATGGGTGGAAAATGGGAAAACAGGCATATGGCGCCCCGCCATATGAGTGGCGCCGCGCCATTTGCTACTGGAAGTGGTAGCCAGGCATATGGCGCCGCGCCATATGGATGGCTCCGCGCCATTTTCGCGGTGATCGCGTTTTAATGCGCGATCAGTTTCGATCCTTTGCTATTGATGGTTTTGTCCGTTGGGCGGGTTGGGGACGTGATAGATCGCGCAGGAGTCAGTAAAATTGTTGTCAGGGGGTAAATAGCAAGGCTGGATGGAGAGCTACTGTAGGAATAGTGGTGCTGAAGGGTGTAGTAGCCGGGCTACGGGGGGAATCGCCCTCCTGGTGGGAGTAGGAGGGGATGGTCGGGAGGGGGTGTCCCTCATGATTGTGCTTGTGTGTCGTCGGCGTTGTGTTAATTGGGTCGTCTGGTGTCGTGGTGAGTGGTTGTTGAAGTTGGTAGTGGTTGTGTGTGGTGTTGGGGGAAGGCGTCAATAGGAAGAAGAGGTTGAGTCGGGAGCGTTCCTGTGGCGGGATGGACGGCATGTATGATATGGGGAAGGAGGGTGGTCGGTGCCTACTTAAGTGGCGATCCTGAGTATGCTGAGTTTAAATTACAAGTTGATACTGTTGCAGATAAAGTTAGTGGTGGGAGTTGAAATTAGTTATAAAGACACGTATTAGACTTCTAGATTGATGTGTGGCTAATTATTGCTATTGAGTTATGGGGGTGTATCACTCAATAATTGGCTGTTGGGTACTTCAGAAGGTGCTAGTAAGAAGGGATGGCACTTGCGTTCTTTGCTGGAACTATCGAAACACTGAAATTACGATGTCTTGTTCTTCTTGTTGTTACTTGCTGTTTCTCTTGAGAACTTCGTCTTGCACTTTTCAGAGGAGTGTTCTCAAAAGTTTCAAAAACACAAGTGTCTTTTTCTTGATTTGCTTGTCAGACGTCACACAAGTAAGTTGTTCTTTCAAGATCCATGTTGTAATCTCATAGTATTTCGTGGTAACCGGTGATCCTAGAGGGGCGAAATAACTAAAGGGAGCGTATTCTCCGTTGCCTTGGGTGATTTATACCGTTACTTGACTGCTCTTTAGTTGTTACAACATCTTTGTAGTTTGAATTTTGCGTTTCTGTTTGCTGATATAGGCATCATCACTGGCAAGTGACATGGCCATTGAACTTCCAAAGTGGCATGTTCGAGTGTCCTGGGGTTTAGCAGGTGGACAAAAGAAGATGTGCACTTCCTATTTGACTATCTTGGGAGATGTTGGTTTAGTGTGCTGCAACCGTAGGACCACATCTCTCCCCAAATGGTGATGAGGAGTGGCCTGGAAAGGCGTGGAAGGGCGTGCTAGAGTGGTGATGCGATGACTACGTCGTGTTCGTGTGTCATTTCCTCACATGCTCTTTCGGATTCGCTTGGTTCGGAGTCTTATCAGAAATGCGAGAAAATGCAAAGCGACTTGGGATGCGGAGGCCAAGATAAATTCACGAGTGGATCTTCAGTAAGAATTTCTTGTTATTAGTTTTAATGCTTTTTAAAATTGTACTATAAGAACCGTGGCCTATATGGAATTGAATTCCATTGGAAATCATCACATTTTGCACCAAATTCAACACATGAATGGTGATGTGGATGAAGGCCATTCTGCGGTGGCATCTATCATGTTGATAATTCCCACCATCTAGGAGGAGAAACTAATAAATGCTTCTAAATGATAAAAAAGAGGACATGCCATGAGAATCTGGGAGCACCTTCGTATGCTGAGAGGGTATTCCCCGGGGCTCAAGATGGGTTCAGGAACACTAATAATAATGTCCAAATTGGCAGAAACGTGGTAGAGGTTTCGGTGAGTCAAGTGGACTAAGAATGCGCGAGTGGTCAATACTAAACCAATGTTGGCAGACAAGACGGAAGTTTGGTGCCTTGTGTGGTGTTGCAACGTCCTCATTTTGAAGAGGGATTTGCCTTCCAAGATGAAGAAGGAAGAGTGATTCAAGCCTAGAATGATATTGTCACACGCCAAGGTAGTGCATTGAATGAGTTACAGTGCCCGAATATGAATTGTGAGCGGTTATGCTTCTGAGATTTGTGTTGCTGCGGGTTGTGATACTGTTGGTGGATTGATCGGATGGCTCTCTAGACAATGTGGTGCAAGACGATAGGGCATTTTTTCAAACCGTACAGAGGTTGGAAATGGGACCAACTTGTACATGGGAAACGATTTCACGGTCAGAGCTTAGAGGAATAGGCCGCAAGTTAGAGTTGTTTGTTAACATCGGGAAAAGACTCTTTCGTTAGAGATGGTTGTACCCGAGTTGGGAATAACATCGTTGTGTCCGGAGGTCTCTTGATAGTTTGTTTTATGAATAGTTTTTGAGTCCGATAAGATGTTGTGACTTTCTAAGGGGTGGTATTTATGTTGTAAAGGTTATTAATTGTAATTGCATGTTTAAGCTTAAGACAGCAATTTAATAATAATTGTGTGATTTGTTTTTGCTTTGATGTTTCTTCTCTGGCACAGGCGGATTATGTCATATAGATCGTACCTGTTTTATATGACATGTCTAGAAATGGATTATATCCGCCATGTCGATTTAAATTTAGAGAACGTGTAACTTGCATGATTGAATATAAACACAAGGACTCCCTTTTTCCAAGTGTGGGGGACTAAGACAAACGTTTTGCCTTTGAGATTGGGTGGCATACGTGAGGTTAGTTACGCTAGTTAGTTCTGCAATAGAATATTCTGTTACTTTTAATTGCATATCGCGAAAGTATGTTGTTACTTGTTATTTGCTGATGATTCAGTTGTTACTGATTTGTATTCTAAGATGAAGTCGTTGATATTTTGAAATTCCTATACAGACTCGAGTGGGAATTACACTGATTTAAAATTAAGAAACTTCGGACGGATGAGGGGTGGTGAGTACTTTTGATCTCAAGTTATTTGTAAATCCATTGGTATTATCATGAAACGACTCCACCGAGATAGCTGTCCAAAAGTATGGTGTGGCGGAAGAGGAAAAATAGTGAGCTTTAAAGAGAAATGGTTTAATTCTCCATGCTAGTCTATTCGGGGTCTTTAGTGACCGAGTTTGGGTGTAGCATAGGCTTACGTGCACTGTTATTCTTGATTCGGTTCCTAATAAAGAGGTAACAGATATATCCGCCATTGGAGTTTGGTCTAAAGTGAGCCTAATCTCCATTATACTTGCTGGTATGGGGTTGTAGGGCAATTGTTCAAGATTGAGCGATACCGTAAACAGAAAAGCGGTTGGGTTGAAAGAGGGATTGAGATTGGTCTTTACTACGGTTTGGCTAAAGTAATCAAAGCTTATACGGTTTATGTGTCTAGACTATAATGATTTGTTTCTTTCACTACCGTGATAATGAATCAAGGGATGCAATATTTGATGAGAACACGTTTTCAGTCGATTTCCTAGACGCAGAGGCACATGGTACCTAGTACTACAGTATTCCATTGTAGATGACATTTACTAATGATCATGATACTACATATCCGGAAGTGGGAAAAGTAAAAGGAATTAGAAGAAAGCGACAATTCTTTTGGACCGGGATTTTCAAACTAATTTTGTTTGAGGGTCAGGGAGTCTCTTGAGACTCAAGCTTTCAATATGTTTCCATATGGAGGAGGTCCTTATCTTTGATGGAGCAATGATAGTCTCATGATTGCCGTTTTTTGGGAAAGCAGGTCGTAATGATGAAATGGGATTCATATTGAGGAGAATAATACTTGGGTTCTATCGATTTACCTTCCCGATGTGCAACCTCTTGGTTGTAAGTGGATTTTGTACAAAGGTAAGGTCGATTGGAACCATATTAATAATACAAAGCCGGTTAGTGGGCTCAAGGTTTTAGGCAAAAGTAGTATCGATTACTTTTGACACTTATGACTCGCGATGCAGAATCGCTACTCATTAGACTTTTAATTTGGTTAAGCGCGATTCATGTCTTGAATATTCCACAAAATGGATGTCAAACTGCTTCCTATAATGTGAATTGGAGGAGGACAGTGTATATGAATCAACCAGGGGTTTCAAGTCAAAGGACATAGGAAACAAGGTTTGCCAAGTTTAGTTAATCTTTGTATGAATGGCTAAAAACAAGCACCTAACATGCGCATCAAAATATTTGATGAGCTTTGTCTTTGGCTAGGTGTTCAAATTAATCAGTCTGATAAGGTGTAGTTTATAGCAAATTGATGATACGTAAAGTGTCTTATTTGCTATATGTTGCGATATGCTTATCTTTGAACTGATTTGGATGAAGTCATTAAGCCGAAAGTTTTTCTCTCAAGGTAGCTTTTCATGAAGATTTGGGACAAGCGGATGTGATTCTTGGGTATATGCGAGAATTGGTGAGAGGAGAGAGAGACATTTCTTTGTCACATCTATTACATTGAGAAAGTGATTTCAGAGGTTATGAGTCTCTCAAGTTATTTTTGCTACTCCTAATGGATCCTTCGTTTGTTTGGTTCGAGTTGTTGGTACTCCAATTGGCACAATTGGGTATGCAAGCTTGGTTAGGTTAGCTTGATGTATGCAATGAGATATGCACGTAGCCAGGATATAGCTTTTGCTTGTGGTAGGCTAAGTCGTTATTAGTAATCTAGTATGATGCATGTGAATGCTCTAAGGAGAGTGCTTCGGTAATTTGAAGTAACCCACGAGGCTATGTGGTTTGACATATACGGGGATCTTTAGTCGGTTTTAGAGGTAACACGGATGCTAGTTGATTTTCCAATAAGGGAGGATTTTTCATATCCACAAGTGGGATGCGGTGTTTCTTCTTGGAAGGAGTGCCTTTTCATGGCCTCAAAGAAAGCAAACATGGTATACAGCTATTCACGTATGGCATCAGGAATTCATTAGGTTAGCTATCTTGTTCAGAAGTAGTCGAATGGCTAAGGAATGTGTTGAGTTGAGGTTGATTGTGGTAAAACACTATGTACCTCTGTACTATACTCATTGTGATAGTTGCCTTCACATTTGGCAAGGCGTATAAGCGAAGTCTACAATCGGCAAGTCAAGGCACATTGGGGTTAGACATAGCTTATGTTCGCAAATGACTAAGGATGTTGTATACCACCATGGTTTTGTTTCAGGTTCTCAGCTGCAATTGCGGATACGTTTATAAACCGTTGCCAGGGAGTTGTGTGGTTAAACAATGAGAACAAGGATGGGGATCTTAAGCCTATTGAACAACTCTCAATGAAAGCGAAAACTCAATTCGACGTCCTTAAATAGCAACAGTTGGATCTGATCAAATGTAGGATAAGATATTCTTTGATGGTTGTGTGCACTTGTGTTTTTCATCCCAAGGTTCAGTGCAAAGTCTCTGCAATGATAAAGTGAGGCGTTGAATTTTACGAAATCTCTAATGAATTCTTTGAAGGGAAGACTCATGGGCAGTCGGTACGTTTAAGTTTACCTATATGGTTAGGAGGTTTGGTCGCCGTCGTCAAGTTTGGCTTACTTGAACGCTCGATGAATGGAATGGGATACCATGGTACTATGGTCATTCGAGGTTAAGGATTTTTCAGTTAGATGCTTGTGTGTTGTACCTTCGGTGTTCGTAAGGGTTGTGTGATTCAAGGCATAGTTGCCTCAACCACGATTGGAATCATTGTTAAGTGTGTATACAGTAGTAGGACTCATCTTTAAGATATTTTCTATTTGCATAAGTATGTTGAGTTTGTAATTTTGCTAAGTAAAGAGGTTTGTCAACATTTATGTCAGTAAATCGAGGAGGGGACTGTTGGAACATTTTTATGCATAAAATGGACCTTTGAGCAAACTGAATATGCGAAGAAGTAATGTATAGGACAATCATGGCAATAGGGGTATTTTGAAGTTAAAGTATCCAATTGGATTGAAAAGGGTGGAAAATGGGAAAACAGGCATCTATTGGCGCCCCGCCATCATTGAGTGGATCGCCGCGCCATTTGCTACTGTGGAGTGGTAGCAGGACATTTGGCGCTGCGTCCTATGGATGGCTCGGCGCCATTTTCGCGGTGATTCGCGTTTTAATCAGCGATCAGTTTCGATTCCTGTTGGGCTATGATGGTATGTTGTCCGTTGGGTGCCTATTAATGCATTGATATGGTGATTTAATTACATTATACTGTTGCATGTATAATTAGATGAGTTGAGTGGTTATAACAACCATTCAACTCACATTGATTTGGCTATTGATGGCCATTGATACTATGGTGGGGTTACTACTCCATAATGTGGCTGTTGGATTACTTCAAGTGCCTAAACAAGGACAGCTTGGTTATTTGCTAGAGACCATCGAAACACTCGAAATAACATTCTTTTCTTTGTTTTTACTTGCTTTCTTTTGAAACTTCTCTGCAACTTTTCAGAAGGTTCTCCACAATTCAACACAAAGTTCTTGTTTTCTTGACTGCTTTGTAGATTTTCAACAAAGTAAGTTGTTTCTCTCCATTGTATCCTCATTAGTTTTGTCAGTGGTAACCCGTGATCCCTAGAGGGGCGATAATTAACTAAAAGGAAAGCGTTTCTGCCCGTGCCTGGAGTGATTGATCCGTTTACACCTGCTCTTATTGTTCTAACATGTCATCACTCCAACCCTACTATATATCAAAACATATATGGTAACAATAAAATCCAAACAAAAAGAGCAATTCCCATCTCAGTCAATTTCTCTTCTTCTGTTGCTTCATCATCAAGGGTCGCAACTCGCAAATACAGTAATTCGTTTCACTCATTCTCTATTTTGTACACGTAGTGTTTTCTTTTCATCTTTATTCTATTACTTGAATAAAGTAAGGAATAAATTCATTTATTTTTTAGTCACTATATACTTTTTTTTTTTATTTTTCATCTCTTATATGTTATATTTTTGCAAAAGTGCACTCTAATCTTGTTAAAAAAATAACAACAATAGCAAGTACAATGTAGTCATATAGTAAAGTGCATAATATTATTCTACAATGCATTATATTAGCATATAAGTTTTATACTGATTTCAAAAAATCATTATATATATCAGAAGAACACAATATCATTCACAAAGACATTATATCGTTAAAGTACATAAATAACACAGCGAGTATAAGATATAGTATATATAATGAAAATATATTATAACATATTAAATACAAACCAATATCAGTTTAGTAAAATATGATAATAAATAAACACAAACCAATTAAAATATTACATGCAGATACAGGAGATATAATTGTATCATAATTAAAGTATACAGATACATTTAAGAATACATACTGATCAAGCCAAGTATTCAGTATTAAGTTTATGATAAAGTTATAAGTATATGATAAAAAGACATTATATATTGTATAAAGTGACAAAAATCATATGAAAGTATAATAGTAATATACATCATCACACAAGTATTAGAAATAATTTATGATAACAAAGTATATTATTAACGGCATTAAATATACACATTATCATACAAAAGTACATAATATTACACACAAGTATAAGAAATAAATATATTATAAAGAAGTACATTATATCGTATTAAATTAAAGTGTACAATATTATTCGGAAGTACATAATATCATACACAAGAATAAAATCGATTTAAAATAAAATAAAAACAATTTGTGCATTATCTACCATCCACCATCACATTCATCCAATAAATTTGGCCGTCACTTTCATCCCACCATCACGTTCATCATCTCCAATTGAGATTTTTTTTAAAAAAAAAACAACCAACCTTATTATCTTCTTCAACACCTATTACATACCACAAATCCCAACATCTTGCGTCAACGAACAAACTTGATGCCGGAGATTTCTCAACGATCAATCTGAGTGGTTTGAAGAATCGTTTGTGAATGAAGGAAGAGGAAATTTAGGGATTTATCATTTGGGAAGTTGTTTATTGGTTTTTTGTTAAGGAAAAAAAGGCTTAATTGGAGTTAAATATCACATGAGTTTGTTTGGGTCTACAATAAAATTATTGTGGATCACGCAAGATTTATTGTTTGTCTAAAAGGATGAGTATATCATATCGATATTCATACGGTTAGTTGAATGATTGGCGATATAAATTATCTTTATCAGATAAACATATATAAATATACTAATATAAGAAACCCTAAATAAGCTACTCCCTCTATTCCTTTTTATTTGTCTTGTTGGAATCGGGATAGAATTATTGACTTTTTACTTAGTAGAATGGGAAAAGGTAATAAATGTGTATTGGAAAGTGAATTTTGGGAGAAATCTAGATRTTGGTAAAATATGATGGAAGAAAAATAATGAATATAGTTCAATTTACCATGGAAAAAGGTAAATAAAGTTGGAGTTAAAAATAAAAAAGACTCCAAACAAGACAAACATTTAGGGATTCCATTTCGGGAAATAGGACAAATAAAAGGAAACGGAGGGAGTAATATATATATTTTTTTGACGAGTAATATATTAAATTTAAATACACTACTTAATTAAATTAAATTTAATCTTTTCTTTATAACAATTTATATAAACAACATAAACATTGTCACTCAACATGATATATTTCACTCTTCAACTTCATGTGCTTTACCATTCTTCTAAACACGTTGCATAAAATAATTACAAGTTAAACATGACTAAAGCGTATAATTACTTTGAACAAATAACTCTCTTTTGAGTGAGAAAGTGACAATCAAAATAAAAATATAAACTTTCATACAATTTTTTTTACGAGAACTTTCATACAATTTTTTAATCTAAAAATAATACAACATACTTCATTTTCTTCACAAATATATATTAATGTGAACATATATTTTACAATTCAAAAATATTTTCATACTAAGGCCCTATTCTCGTTAACTTATTTAGATAAATTTCAGTAAAATAAGTTCAGTCCAGTAATAATAAGTTCAGTTTAGTAGCAATAAGTTCAGTTCAGTTCAGTAAAAATAAGTTCAATTCTTAAAAAATTTGTTAAGGTTTCAGTAAAAATAAGTTTAGTACAGTACCAATAAGTTCAGTTCAATAAAAATAAGTTCAGTTCAGCAAAATTCAGTTGACGTGAACATGGTCTAAATGAGTAATAAATACAGTGTATCATACAAGTTCTAAACTAGTGATAAACTAAAATAAAAAGGGAAATTCCCATTGGTAGTGTTGAGTTTTCGCGAAATCCCAATGGTAGTGTTGTATTTTTTTAATCCCAACGATAGTGTYAAAGTTTTGTTTAATTCTCAATCATAATTATAATGAGGAATATTCTGTTAAAGATAACTTGCCAACCGTTATCTTTAACTTTTACTATTAACCATAGTTTGYCAACCCCACCACAACCCATTCTTAATCCTCTRYCGCAACAACCACCACCACTCCTTCCTCCTCCTATAATAACACCMCAACAATTATCAAGTATGGTAAATAAAACCCTCTGGTAGTGTTGAGTCGAGGGAACCCCTRTTTTATATTTCTTGTGCTAAAGTAAATTATCTAGTTCGTAACCTTAAATGTAACATGTTCTAGATCAGTTAGAAGATTCTTCTTTTATAGCTTAAGCTAAAGAATTATGTTTGAGATAGTTTGAATTCATAAATTAACTTTTATTTCACTTCCCAGATTGTTGAGTTCGTGGGGAAGCAGGGAACTTGGGGCTGGTCTGGCATCAGGTGGGGCCTCAACGTCTTGAGGGAAGGATGTGGTTNGAGCGTGGGAGATGGTAGGAAGGCCAAACTTGGAGATCCTTGKTTAAACGGGCAAGAGGTTACTCCGAAGACCAGTTGGATCGCTTGTAATCCTAATTGGCAAAGAGTGAGCATCTCTACCTTCATTGAGAATCACTGTTGGAAGGCAGAGACCCTTGCCTCTGCTTATGAGGACAGTGTCGTTCAGAACATTCTTGATCTCCCTCTGGGGGAGGACCAGGGGGATAAAATCTTCTGGAAAGAATCCAGGAATGGGGTCTTTGATGTCCAGTTGGGATATACCACTGTACAACGTAGTAGCATCCTAATTAAAAGTGTTACAGGAAATTCTAGGAGACTCCGGGGCAACATCAAGGTTCCCTGGAGACTCCCCGTCACTAAGAATCTGAAGACTTTCCTCTGGCGTCTGCTTAATGATGCTATTGTTGTGGGAACCGAGATTGCTAAACAGAGGATAGCTGATGATGCATCGTGTGCGTTTTGTCGCACCTGCTTTGATTTGGAAGTCAAGGAGTCTGTCGAGCATCTTTTCAGGGATTGTCCGATTTCTGCGCGGATTTGGCAGGGTTCGAGGTTAGGGATATGTGTCGGAATTCTTCAATCGGTGGTTCTAGCAGATTGGATCCTCAGCTGGATCAGTAGACTTCAGAAGGTAGGCAGTGGAAATCATACGGGGGAGATGGGTGTTCAACCCGTTGTGTATTTCGTYCATATCCTTCACGGGATCTAGATGGAGAGAAACAGGGTGATTTTCAGCGAGGATAGTGTTTCGCCGGAGAGAGTCCTGAGGGTAGCTGAGGAAAGGATTATCAAGCGATCCAGATGTAATACTTCGTCCCAGGGGGGGAGTCGAACTCGACCAAGCCACCAGGGTTCGGGAGAGTTCGCATCACAAACTACATCGGAGGAGGCCACATGATGTTCAGGTGCAAAGGCTACGTGAAGTTCAGTTCCAAAGATATAAGGATGTAGATGGTCTGTGTTTCGTGGAGGTAATTGAACGGGCGCTTATTGTCGAAAGACAGGGGCGGAATAACGGTCTTGAGCAACAAGATGACAATGGAAACTACTCTGGCAGGGAGTTGAGAGGGCTCCACAGATGTGTTCATTCTGACTCAAAATCCCAACTGCTATGCCACTTAGAGGTCTTTATGGAACTGTTAGGCGATATTAGCAATAGGATTTTAAGAATACAAGGCATTAGGTTTCTCGTGTCTTACTGTTCGTAGTCTTTCTGACTGTTTCATTGTATTATATTTAATTTGGGGGTGACTGTCTCCCCTTTTTTCCTCTGCAAAAAAAAGATTGTCTGACATCTCATAGTGATGACATTGATTTCAAAGAATCCGACAACTATAGGTGGCAATATGCTCACCGACTGAATCGGGAAAAAGATGAAAAATTGAAAAAGGAATCTTTAAGAATTTCAGTACCTTTTAGAAGGGAAAAAATGGGCGATACCTATGAAAGAGGGCAGGTAGTTGTGTGATGCATCAACGAAGAACAATAAAAAGGGGCATAATTGGGCTGGACGATTTTTGCATTCCAAATGTATCGGCACTGCCCAAATTAGCGAACGCTTGGAGTGCGGTATTACATTATTGGAGCTGCAGACAATAATTCTCAAATAATTGTTGTGTGAAATTTGAGAAAGAAGTTAAGAGGGGAAAACTGGATTGATTAGAGTGATGATTAGCGAAGATGATGCTGGGATTTGAGGTAGAAAAAATGTGGTTAAATGATGAAGGATGAGCGGTGGTGTTGATTTAGGATGATGATGAACGAAGATGGTGTTGGATGATGATGATGAACAAAGATAAAGGATGAACGAAGATGAAGAATGAGTGGTGGTGAAAGAAGTTTTTTTTTATTTTTTTTTTATTAAATGTGGTTAAAAGGTTAAACCATAGTTATCATTTAACACTAAGTTAATAGAAATTTCTCATTATAATTACGACCGAAAATTAAACAAGTTGTGAAAACAAGGCAAAACAACACAACAATCAATGTAATAAATGTTTGATTAAAAAAATTCTTACTATTTTAAGTCTCTTAAGCATAGCCCTTAGGACTATGTATACTAGTTTTTATGTGCACGCGAATACGCRATGCGTGCTTAGACCCGTGGAACWTRTATTTCATTATAAACTAGTACAATACCAGTGCGATGCACAAATTATAAAGGTTAAACATTAAGTCTTACTAAAAAAATCAAGCACAATACTTTGTATTATAATTTATAATTAGACTCTTAATTAAATATTGTACATAATTAATTACATACGTAAAGAAAATCATACGTTCCGTAGTTGTTATAAGATAAGTTTATGTTTATAATACTGCGAAACACATGAAAAGCACATTAGTTTTTCTATTCGTTTCTTCGCTATAGGCCTTGTCGGATATCCATACACCTTTCCTTGCAATAAAATTTTGCTAAGAACTAAAAAGAAATGCATGAATAAAGGCATAAAATAAGTATTTGATATGTTTAAATTTAGTAGCTATACTTGGGGTGTGTATCAACTCCTAGGTTAATTTTTGGGAGAAAAAAATAGAGAGAGAAAAAATAAGGGGTTATGTGAGAGGAGTAAAAAAAGTTTTACCCAAAATGGAAGTATACCAAGTAAATTGAAAACATCGATAAATAGAAAATATAGTGAGTAATTCGAAACGAAGGTGGAAAAAATATAAACACAAAATGTCCATGCATTTGACACACTCCTTGTCAAAAATAAAGTGATAAAAAACAGAAGTGAGTATAAATAATCAATCAATGAAAAAATAAAAAAGAAGTCACAAGCCCCCATAACCATTAGGTTTTCATCAGGTTCATCATCCCAAAAAAAACCAAAAGATTTGTAATTAAGAAAAAAACAAAAGCATTCTCATTATCCAAAATCAATCATATATTCTAGATCTAAAAACACTTATTCTCATTCAATATCAATTTAAATTGTATCATGGAGCCGATCAAACCGAGCACCTTCAACTTTTTTTTTGACACAAAACCTAAAAGATTTCATTAATATAGAAAAGTCATACCGCACTTACAATCCAATTTCGCAGAAACTAATTTACAAATACAAATATACCTATCCAAGGAAAAGAATACATCATACGATTGTTCGAAGTCATGAACAAATAAAGCCTTAAAGAAAATCTTCATCCGAATCAATGCTTTCTGTGCATTCGCGCAAGTTCGGCATAATAAGTTATGTAAAGCTTCTTGGATATCCATGCTGACAGAGTCAATTAAATATCCCCAACAACCGAATTGAAGCGGTCGGATCTTCACAGTCAATGAAACCCATAACACATAACCTAAAAACCTGAACTTCATAGATTAAAATCTAAGAGGAGAACGCAAACAAAACAAAAACAAACAACTTATAAGCCACCACAAGGGTCAAATTTACTTGACTAAACAGAACACCTAAGAGACGTCGTATCGAAAAAAATATTGCACAGAAAAACCGCTCAACGCTGTGGAGAGAAAACAAAGCAGTAAAATTACACCCTCCAAACCAAAGTCGGGATTTGGGTAGCATCGTCTAAGAACCGTTCCAAACCCTAGAATAGACCAAACCTAGCCAACACCTTCAGAATTGAGACCCGTGAAGGCCCGAGTCCAACCATTGATATCTCGTAAGACGAGACGACAACCCAACACGCCAATAATTGATGGACAACCACACACCTCGAATGTCGGAGAACTACACAATGAAACAAAAAAAAAAACCTTAAAAAAAAGAAGATGAAAGGAAAACAACAGATGATCCCACAAAAAGGCGCTTGATCAAAAGCCGTCAAACACCACCAGTAAAGGCCGACATAATAATTTTCACTTTTATTTTTCCAGTCCTCATTAAGAGGAGAAAGATCATCAATCAAACCGAATAGAGAAAAAATTTAATTGTAGTGGTGATAGTTGTAATTGTTTTATGTGATATAATAAAAACTTTATTGTCAATGTTTATATAATGTACATAGAGTATATTAGCCTCCTAACATAATATAATACCATTCAACTGCTATTACAGTATAATAATTCTTGCTATCTTTTGCTATGATTATAAATTTATAATTTGTGAGTATAATTCTTACCTGAGTATAATTCTTGCTATGAGTGAGGATATTACGTGCTATAATTCTTGCTATCTTTTGCTATGAGTATAATTCTTGCTATATTTTCTTACATGTCGTGAGTATAATATTACAGTATAATATTTATGCAATCCGCTTGTCTTATACTTGCTATAATACGTCGCTATACATATATGCCTGTCTCTTATACACATCTAGATGTGTATAAGAGACAGGTCTTATACTTGCTATAATACGTCGCTATACATATATGCTCATTGAATAATACTTTATGTGTATCAATTCCGAAAATATATATAGGGATAACATAATTTGCAAAGTCATGGAGTAGTATATTTAGAATATTTTCAGGATATTTTTATAATACAAAATATATTTAATTTCCGAAAAAATAAGCTAAGAAAAATGAAAGGAAAAGCATTGAACGACAACGTGACACRTGTCAGCAATAGAGTGAAAGTCGACTGCGCTTTAATATAGTTATTGATGATTATAATTGTATGTATCATATTATTACAATGTTTATATACCTAATAATTAGCAACAATACAATAATTAGTCTTAAATGTAATTATATAYTCGTACTCCATATTTTGTAAGTAAATATGATTTGAAATWAAAAATAATTWGATATATGTTTCAATTCAATTTGGGATAATATTTATTKATTTAATTTTTCATTAATTAASTCACAAATTTAATGCAATTTCATTTTTAGTTACGGAGTACATTATAAGCAAAGGGTAATTTAGGTATATCAATTCATATTTTTTTWAAAAAA
>SNQN01008147.1:0-10387 GCA_008642245.1 Bassia scoparia | reverse complement strand
TYTTWWRAGRGRRAMACMMYMTYYYYCYCCCCTTCCCTTATGTAATAGAGATTATTTTCCAAATAAAAAATATAGCCCTTTTAATATCCTTCAATTGAAAGTTATTATTCCATACTAGCATTAACAACAATATATATAACACTAACGTTGAGGAATTATTAACATTATCAAAGTTCCATTTGCAGAATATTATAGAAAGTTTAGCACTTTAGACTCTTACAAGTTACAACCACGGCACATAACCTAAAGTCCTAAAGATAAGCTATTGCATTTTTGCATGCATGTGAACGTAACTTAGATAATTATATTGAACAAGTTGACCCAACACTTAAGGAATAATATACTACGATACTATATGAACTTATGAAGAGCATTGACATCCTGCAACACTATAAAAGCAGTCGATTGTTTTATGTTAATATCATCACTTCTTACTAGTTCTTCTTAACTACTATATATAAAATAATAATATACAGTTTCCGAGTTTATTGAACTAAACTTGGGAAATGGGTGTGTCTAAGATTGTTTATCTTGGGTACTTTGTTTTGTTTTTGGCCGTTTTGGAGGCTGCTACCCCYCCGGGAATTGCCAAAAATCCTGCAAGAGCATCATGTAAGAAGAAAGAGTACAAGATGTGTTATAATTTGGAGCATGTTTGCCCTAAGTTTTGCCCTGATAGTTGTGAGGTGGAGTGTGCTTCTTGCAAGCCTATCTGTTCTTCCACRTCTTCTGATCATGACAGCGACGGCAAAGGATCCTCATCTTCTGCTTCGTCGTCGTCGGCCGCTTCTTCAGCTGCATCATCAGCTTCTGCGGCCGCCGCCGCCGCTGCAGCAGCTGCATCTTCAGCTTCATCCTCTGCCTCATCTTCCTCCTCCTCATCTTCATCCTCGTCATCCTCATCAGGGGGCGGATCACACAGCCATAACTCTTCTGATTCGTCAACCCCCCCTTCACGTGATCCGTACTCACCACCACCTTCAACTCCATCTCCYACACCACCAACCCCACCATCACCTGCTCCCAAACCTCCCACTCCTTCGACACCGRCTCCTCCTACTAAACCAACAACTCCAAGCCCTACTACACCCCCGAAATCCCCCCCTCCTAGCTCTAATGTTGCAGGTAGAAAGAAGTGTAAGTGCAAGAACAAGAACTACACTCAATGTTATAACCAAGAGCACCTTTGCCCTGCTAATTGCCCTACTACATGTCAAGTTGATTGTGCCTCTTGCAAGCCYGTCTGCAGTAAGTCTTACATACGAAACTTGTATAAAGTAAGTTTTCATCTTCCCAGTTGTATATTTATTAACTCTTCTATTTTGTTGTTGTGCCGTACCCAATAGGTTGTGACTATCCAGGAGCCGTATGCCAAGACCCTCGCTTCATCGGAGGAGACGGCATAACCTTCTACTTCCACGGCAAGAAGGACAAGGACTTTTGCCTGGTGACCGACCCTAACCTCCACATTAACGGACACTTCATAGGTAAAAGAAACCAAAACATGGGGCGTGACTTCACATGGGTTCAATCTATCGGAATCATCTTCGACAACCACCGTCTATTCTTAGGTGCCCAGAAGACCTCAACTTGGGACGATGCCAACGATCGTCTCTCATTAGACTTCGACGGAGAGCTCATCTCCCTAGCCGAAACCCAAGGGTCTCAGTGGACTTCCACCTCCGTGCCACAAGTGACCGTAACACGGGCTAGTGAAACCAACAACGTCGTCATCCAAGTCCAAGGGAARCTCAAGATCACGGCCAGAGTAGTGCCTATTACCATGGAAGACTCTAGGGTGCACAACTATGGCATCACCAACGACGACTGCTTCGCTCATCTCGATCTTGCATTCAAGTTCTATTCACTCAGCGGAGGAGTCGACGGTGTTCTAGGGAGAACTTACAGGGACGATTACGTCAGCCGCGTAAGGTTGTAAAAGACACACTGCTGTTATGGGAGTGCGAAAGGGAGTATTGCTAGTAGAGATTTAGAGATTGTTTGGCTTCAGGTTTACCTCAACAGAAGAGACTCAATGCAACAATGGAACTTGCAAGCAATGAATTGTGCTAGTGGCATGAAGTGGACGTGGTGTTGTTTGGCAAGAGGTGATTCAACATAAATAAACTGATAGTATATTATAGTCATGATTACTTGTAGGAAATTTCTATCTCTTAAAAAATTAAGTTCGATTTGTTTGTATGAATAGAATGTATACTCAACACAGCTCAAGGCTGACATTGACTATGCAGTTCTGTTATTAATGGTAATTGTTGACATTTAATTTTTGTTGTAATAAACAAATTTATTATGTTGTTAAATTTAATGCAATGTACCAGAATTCATTATGTTCTTAAATACAGCGCATATAAACTATATTCATTTCGTTTAATTTTTTGCGCATATAACTAATCAATTGATTGTAACCATGTACATGCTCAAGAGTCGACACTAGTTAAAGATTAGCAGATGAGCGTTTGAATCTTCAAGAGAGGGCTGAATTGAGTTCTTAGGAAAACGATGATTAATTAAAATTCTTCGGATTAAAGGAGGAACCAGTTGGACTGGTCCTTAGCACTAGAAACACTTAAAAACAATAAAGAAAAACCCAGATTAACGAGGTTCAGCAATTATGACATACATCTCCTATCCTAGTGTTTTTATTGATCATCAAAAAATAAGGAAAATTTGCTTGAAAACTACCACATTGTTCAAAACTTTAGAAATAACTACCACTATTTTTTTAATTAAAAATAACTACCTCATTTTATAAAACCATTGTAAAAGCACATACACTATTTTGGTTTCAAGCCAGAGAAACGTGGTTTTCGAGCTGTGGGCCACGGTTCTTATGTCCTCAAATATTACACTAAACTAAGAATTACCTATTTACGCTACGCATATAATTTACGCCATTACACCCCCAACCTTCAATACTTCCCCTGTGACTCCTCATTCAATTCATCGTCTCTTCTATTTCAATACTCCCTTTGGCTCCTTGACTCATCTCTTCATCTCCTAACCAAAAAAAACCGACTTTCTTTTTGCTTCTTTCTTCTCATCTCTCCTTCATTACGGCACAGAAGCATTCCCACCACACACACAGAAGTGGTGGCAAGCACAACGAACAACAGAGAAGCAATGAGACCAACAGTAACAGCATCTACTTACTTGAGGTCGCAAGTGGGCCCAACGGCCAGGAGCCTGCAGTCCAAGAGCAGGGCTTTGCTCGGCTTTCTCATCTTCGTCGGAGTGGGCTGTGCTGACCCTTCTTGATATCCTCATCATATCGCTCCTCCTCTTCTAATTGTATTGTCTGTTATTTCTTCTAATTGATGTACATCACAATATATAATCTTCTTCTTTTTCTTCTTTCTGGGAATTTGTTAATGATGATGATAAGAAGAATTTTCGACATTCTTCTAACAAACACAAATGGAAATTAGATGAAAATCAAGCATCAAATAGAGAAAGACAAACCCTAAATGTGTTACAATTAACCCAAAAAAATATAGATGAAATAAAACCAAAAAAGAAGAAGAAATTGGGAAAAGAAAATGACAGATGAAATTTATATTGAAAAGGAGATGAAAATTGAGAATTTGGGGCCAAAAAATGGAGTAGAGAGGGGGATTTAAGCGAAAAAAATGAGTTTTTTTGTTGTTTCATTGAAGAAAAATGAAGGAATCGAGAGAAATAAAAGGGAATGGGCCCAACAGTCGGACATGAGTCAGAAAATAGTTTGGAAATCAGTTTTTTGCTGAGAATTAAAGTGGGCAGTGTTTACAATGGTTTTATAAAATGAGGGTAGTTATTTTTAATAAAAAAAATAGTGGGTAGTTGTCTATCTTATTATTAGCTCGATTGGAACAGTATTCTATATTTGATCTGAGTGCTCGAATTTGCGTATTTAATATGTATACTCCATAAAAACTTGTTTGGTTGGTGTTCTGCCCCTTTTCCCTTCTCTATTAGACACTATTAACTATTCTTATAGGAATTTAATTCTTAAAAATATTAAGTTCGATTTGTTTGTAACGAATAAAATGGTATATCAAGTATACGAATAAAATGTGTGGGCTTTTTAGATGCTTTAATGTTGATTTAGATTATTGTCGCATTTCTGGCTATGATGTTGTAATGGTAACCACCATAAGTTGGTATCTTAAAACTCTTTTGTTTATTAGTATATTCCCTTTTCTGCCAAAAAAAAATGTATACTCAAGGTTGACATTGACTATGTAGTTTGTTAGTTAATGGTATCTGTGAATTTAATATTTTTGTGTAATAACAAAATTTATTATAGTTGGTTAAATTTTATGCCGAAGTCAGAATTCATTATGTTCTTAAATGACAGCGCATATAACTAATTCATTTCGTTCTATTTTTTTGCGCATATAAACTATATCAATTGATTGTACAATGTACATGCTCAAAGGTCGCATGCTCTGTAAAGATTAGAGATGAGCGTTTGAATGCATTCAAGAGAGGGCTGAATTGAGTTCTTAGGAAAACGATGATTAATTAAAAATTCTTTCGGATTAAAAGGAGGAACACATGGACTGGTCCTTAGCACTAGAAAACACTAAAAAAACAATAAAGAGAAAACACCAGATTAACGAGGTTAGCACAATTTGACATACATCCTCCTATCGTATGTTTCTTATTAGATCGCTAATCAAAAATAAGGAAAATTTGTTGAAAACTACGCCAGCATTGTTCAAAACTTAAGAATAACTACCACTATTTTTTTTAATTAAAAATAACTACCTCATTTATAAAACATTGTAAAGCACTACCCAATTTGGTTTCTAAGCAAGAGAAACTGGTTTCCGAGTGTTGGGCCCACGTTCTTATGTTTCCCTCCAAATATTACATAACCTAAGAAATTACCTATTTACCGCATCGCATATATTAAATTACACATTAATCACGCCCAACCTCAATACTCCGTGCTCCTCATTCAATCACTCGTCTCTTCCTATATATTTAATACTCCCCTTTGGTCCTTGACTCATTCTTTCATTTCCTAACCAAAAACGACTTTCCTTCTTTGCTTCCTTTTCTCTTCATCTCTCTCTCATTACCCGCATGCTAAGTTCATCCACCACACAACCAGAAGTGGTGGCAAAGCAGCAACGAGACCAACAGTAGCCAATGAACAAACAGTAGAGCATCTACTTTGAGTCGCAAGTGGGGCAACGGCAGGAGCTGCAGTCCAAAGCAGAAGGCCTTGCTCGGCTTCCTCATCTTCGTCGGAGTGGCTGTGCTGACTCTTTTGATATTCCTCATCATATCTGCTCTTCCCTCTTCTAATTGTATCGTTACTGTTATTATGCTTCTTAATTGATCTACATCACTAATAATAATCTTCTTCTTCTTTTTTTCTTTTCTGGGAATTTTGTTAGAGATGATTGATAAGAAGATTCGACATTCTCTAACAGCAACACAAAGGGAAATTAGATGAAATCAAGCATCAAAATAGAGAGAACAAACCTAATATGTTAAAATTAAACCCAAAAAAACTACTCATCAGATGAATTAAACAAAAAATAAGAAAAATATGGGGAAAAGAATGAAGAAATGAAATTATAATTGAAAAGGAGATGAAAATTGAGAATTTGGGGGAAAAATGGATAGACAGGAGGGATTTGGCGAAAAAAAATAATTTTTTTGTTGTTCATTCGATGAAGACAAAAGGCAGAATCGCGAGAAATAAAAAGGGAATGGGCCACATACGTCGATGTCAGAAGAAATAGCTGTTGGAAAATCAGTTTTTCTTGCTGAGAATTAAAGTGGGCAGTGTTTTACAATGGTTTTATATAAAATGAGGGTAGTTAATTTTAATAAAAAATAGTGGGTAGTTGTACTAATCTTTTTATGCTCGATTGGAACAGTATTCTATTGATGTTTGAATCGTCTTTGCCGTATTTAAATATGTATTGACTCCATAAAAACATGTTTGGTTGGTGTTTTAGCCCTTTCCCTTCTCTATTAGACACTCATTAAACATATTCTTGTAGGAATTTAATATCTCTTAAAATTAAGTTCGATATTTGTTGTCTACGAATAGAAAAATGTATATTCAAGGCTGACATTGACTATGTAGTTCTGTTAGTTAATGGTATATTGTGAAATTTAAGTATCCTTTTTGTAATAAAAAAATTTTATTGTTGTTAAATGACACCACATATAAGTATAACTCATATTCCTTTGATTTTTCTTGCGAAATAAATTTCAGGTGATATATTGTTTCTACATTAAATTGTTTTTTCGGACACATTTTATAGTTTATTAATTCAGTAATGCATTAGGTTTAAATTGTAGTCATAATGTTTCGTGTTTTTTCGTTTGTTTGAATTGATATTATTTTTTGTTAGTGATGGGGTTCTGTTATCTCGGGAATTAATTTTCCACGGTGGGGTGTTTCAAGAAAATTAGCAATTCTTACTCATATGTTGGGGGGCAGAGATTAGTCCTTCAATGTTGACTCTTGAAGAGTAATGTTTCTGGTATGTTGAGGGATTTGGTGAAAAAATGTGGCAATTACTCCCTCCATTTCTTTTTTACTTGCACCATTTCCTTTTTGGGAATAAAGTTAGATAACTTTGAACCAATTATTTTTGGCAAATTTATAATTATAACAATCAAGTGAGATCGTTGTTGTAGATTCGTCTTAATGTATCAGTTTATTAATATCAAATTTTTATAATTTTCTAAACAATACATTTAAGTTATTAGTAGTCAAAAGTTGTGTCTAAAGACTGTGCAAAATGAAATGTGCAAGTAAAAGAAACGGAGGAGTAATGAAGCATTCAATTGATTTACTACTTATTCCTGGTTTCACTATAAAACTAGTTTGAAGAGGGTTTGATGATACTGAGGTTAGGATATGGGGATTGGTGCTTAACTCAAGGTGCATGATTTTTTGTGGTACATGAGACATTCGAATTGGATTTCCTGAAAATAAACATGACTCAATGTGAGTGAAAATACACATGTGATTTGAAAACAAGACAAGACCTTTGAAGTTAACACCACTAGGGCGTTAATAGTGTTTCCTCTAGGGTTAGTCCTCGGAGGGTAAGTCTTTCTCAACAGTCAAATGTTAGGGATGAAAGTAACAAGGTAAAGCAACTGTCACTATACTCCCTTCGCATGTTTGTAACCCATAAGAGTATCTTTAACAGCTATTAACACAAAAGAAAGTTGGAAAGAAACCTACCCCATTCAAACCCGCTGCAATTGCTTCCAAGACCTCCCAAAAGGAAAGAACTTCAAGTGTATTCTTTGGACAAGAGTGACGTTCTCAAAAGGTATCATGGGATGATCTAAAAAGTGCATTACCGTCTATAATCTAAATAATGAATTATCTGTGAGATTTTGGTGTCATTGAACTAGAGATGTGGTTGATTTGGTTGATGGGCTGAGGTTTGGGAGTGATGGATTAGAATTAGAGGATGGTGCAGATTTGGGGACGATTCAGGGGAGTTTGACTTTGAATATATTCTGTGTAGTGGATGACGACGGAAGTATTATGACGGTGAGATGAATTTGTAGATGTTGTCCGATGAAGGTGAGGATGAAAGATACTCTTTACTTTTGAGATGAAAGAAGCTTTTGATGATTCTGAATCAAGTGATGATAAGTTTAAATTTGCTAGGGAGAGTGTCAAAGGATTAATTCAAGCAAGCTGCTAGACGTAGCACACGAACTACAACTTGATGCTTCAGAGGGCAAGCTAGGCAGGGAGAAGTCAAATATCATTCAACTGAGTTATGTATGAGAGGAGAGTGAGCACTGTCTGAGTATGAGGAATTGCAGAGGAGGATCCAACACCTCTCTAAATGTGAAGACAATGAAATGTAACAGTAGAGAGTTAGAAGAAGTTTACTATTGGGAAGGATACTGACTTTTCCACATTCAATATGGAAAGTGTCAGCGCTCAGATTTTGCAATAGGCAGGGAATATCACAACAGCTGTGCCAACTTTGGTATATTTCAGGGGAGGAACTATCATTTGTAGTGAGCAACAACAATAGGCAGAAAGTGGAGTAAGTTGCATTGAGGAGTGTCCTTTCAAATCTTTATGCTTATGGATTCTAGAAAAGGGATCTTTTGTAGTAAGAGCTGTGATTGTTGAACAACTGCACTAGAAATATGCAAAAGAGATAAGCAAGCTTAGTCTCAATGTTAGTTGAACAGCTTTGGATGTGTTCAACGCCAAGACCCCATTGACCTGCAAAAGAAATCGTTGAAACTGAGTAAAAGACGATATAGAGTGGTGATTATTCAGGATGTTGCAGTACAAAGGTTAAGTACTATGCTCATAGAAAACTTCATGGAAGTATGAGGAGAGCTACTCTCAATATATGGATAGAAAAGTGGCAGTGAAGGAGTCGAATACGGAATCAAGGAGAAATGACTCAATTGAGATTGTTACGTACATTGAAGGGATGGATCTCCACTAGATGCCGTTATCAGCGGCTGCTGTAGTGTTGAGGGTGTGAATTCTACAGAAGGGATAAGAAGTGAGGGTTGTGAGATTATCTTCATTGCATGTGTGCTGTCTTTTTGAAACTTTTTTGGTGAGTCAGACTCATGGCTTGTTGTTGGTCAAGGGTGGACAAGAGCAGATGTACCATTCTTGCTTGGGGCTGTGGGTTGAGGGTGAGAACATATCAGTCTTGGGATGATGGTTGTTGCTTTCGAATGTTGTGGGGGCAGGGAGTTTGGAATTATTAGGTGATGACAGTGATGCATAATGCATTATCAAATGAACATCGAGTATGAGTTTACATTACATATGTTGCATTGCAGTTAGATATAGTTGCGTTCATTATAGGTTTGGATTCGATTACATCTTAATTTTGATTTCTTATTATGTTTAGGCAATTCTTAGTAGTGTTTCTAGTGTCCTACCAAAATGCGGAACATAGACACTGCGCAAAGCACATTTTTGCACCTTGGCACAAGAACTTCAGAGGAGATGAAATGAAACTCAAATTCTGGATATGTGCAAAAGCATATAGCAAGGMGGCATACAAGGATGCATTGGCAGACCGTGAAAAGKYAAATCYTGCARTTGCAGAAGCATTTAAGTCATACAATCYTGAGTGTTTTTGTAGGGCATTCATGAGGACTGACATCAAGTCAGATGCAATTTCAAGCAATATGGCTGAGACTTTTAATGGTTTTATTATCYAAGCTAGGGSTAAGCATATWTTGTACATGTTGGAAGACATTCGAGCATCTTTAATGCAAAGGTTGGTGAGGAAGAAAGGAGAAATGGAAAAATGGACCATCATAATCTGTCCCAAGGTACAGTAGAAACTTGAAAAAGAAAAAGAAGAGGCCAGAMTGTGTGATGTGATGCCCTCCTCTGCTACATTATTCCARGTGAATCACTACCTTGATAGCTTGAAGGTTGACTTGGAGTTGAAGTCTTACACTTGTAGGAAGTGGGACAAGATTGGCATTAATTCCATGTTGCCATGCTTGTGCAGTCATATTTTTCAAGTACATGAAGCCTGGAGATTTTGTTCAAGAAAGTTGCATGAAGGTCAATTATGCTAAGGCATATGAACATGGTATTGCACCAATTGCTGGAGAAAGGCATTGGCCTGATAGTGATGTTGTGGTGGATCCACCACCCATTAAGGTGGGTCCTAGAAGACCAAGAAAAAATCGAAGAAAAGACCCTTTTGAGGATCCCAAGAAACCAGGTAAGTTGAGCAAACATGGTCTTGAAATAATCTGCTCCATTTGCAAAGTGAAGGGCCACAACAAGAAGAGATGCGTTAACAAAGACRSARYTCCCCCTCTACCACCACCAAGTCCCAAGWGACCAAGGGGCAAACCAAGGTTAGATGGTGCACCAATACAGAAGAAGCAGAACACAAATACCACMCTCACACAATCATCTCAAAACAGCTCTATCACTCATCACAATGCCACAACTTAACCTTCAAGAATTGTAAAAGGTGGTAGAGTTTTGGGTAGAGGAGGCAATAGGAACACTGGAAGTAGTAGAGCAAGTACAAGCACAAATACTATTGGTAGGGGAAGAGGAGAGAACAGGTTACCTCAGGGTGTGGGAGTTTATGTGCAACCTAATGGAACTTGTGTGACAAATGTGAGTTAACTCCTATTTTGTTATTACACTTGRCAATTATAAAGCTAACAATTTTTTGTCTTTCAATTGGCAGTTAGAAAGAGGCAACCCAGCTGTAGGAAGTAACAGTGGAATACGAAAGACTACAAACAAGAAGAAGAATTAAGCTGATGGATTTGTCTCTGAAATGTCCAATGCATCATTCGTTTTGGTTTAAAACAGATTAGAATTTGAATTCTCCAATGTATTTAGTTTTGGGAACAATACTTTGCA
>SNQN01008146.1:0-21010 GCA_008642245.1 Bassia scoparia | reverse complement strand
AACACCTTAGCTTTTACGTTTTTGTTAAAACTTCTAGCTACTATGCCTTGGTATGTTGCCATACGTATGAGGGCATTGTCTCTGAGTTCCTCGATTGTGTCGAGGTCTCTAGCCAGTTCCAAGTCGTTGTCGTCTGGCGTGATCAATCCGTACCTGGCGGAAGGTGTGCGTACTTCTGTCGGGATGACAGCTTCACATCTGTAAAAAAGGGAGAACGGGGTGTGCCCTGTAGATGTCCTGGGAGTGGTCCTGTTGGCCCAAAGTATCCTAGGTAGTTCTTCCGTCCATCTACCTTTGGCCGCTTCCAACCTTCACTTGATTCCGTTGATGATGAGCTTGTTGCTGGATTCCGCCAATCCGTTGGCTTGAGGGTATCTGGGAGTAGACATCGTAAGTGTGATGTTCCACTCTTGGCAGAAATTGCGGGTTTCGTCGCTTATGAACTGCGAACCATTATCGCAGATGATCTTCGATGGGATTCCGAACCTGTAGATGATGTTGGTCCGGATGAAGTGGATGACCTCTTTGTCTCGGATCTGGCTGAATGCTTCGGCTTCGATCCACTTGGAAAAGTAATCTGTCATGGTAAGCATGTATACGCGTTGTCTGGGGGCCTGAGGCAGCTTGCCCACTATATCCATTCCCCATCGCATGAAAGGCCACGGGGTTAGGTGAGGGTGTAGTTGTTCGGCAGGCTTATGGGTCATGTGTTCATGTTTTTGACATTTGGGACATCTCTTTGCGTAATCATGTGCGTCTTTCCGGATGGAGGGCCAGTAGTAGCCATAGGTAAGCATTTTGTTGGCTAATGATCTTCCTACGGCATGTGCTCCACATTCGCCATTAATGGATTCTTGCAGAATCTTTGGCCATTCGTCCTCGGTTAGGCTTCTTTGCATGAGCCCCTTAGTGGATTTTTTGAACAATACTCCATGAATGACCGAATATTTAGATGCTTTGAACCTCAATTTCCGTGCTTCCAGCTTGTTTTCGGGTAGGATGTCATTTGTCAGGTATTCCAGGATGGATTTCGTCCAACTGTCGGCTTCGGCGTGTGAGGTGTTCAGGATGTGGTTTTGCTTGGAGATCGCTGGGTTGAGTAAATGGGCCACCGGTACAGATGTGAATCTGGATTTTCTGAGGGCAGATCCCAGGTGCAACGGCGTCTAGCTTGCGAGTTTGATCCCTGGGATCTAGGTGATTTTGAACTAGGAGAACTCGATGTTTTAGCTTTGCTACTTCCAGGTAGGCTTCCATCTTGGAACTCTTGGCCGCGAATTCTCCATTACACTGGCTGGTCTCGACAGACTATCACAATACGCGTTCAACTCTGTTTCCCAAGATCTTTGGTAACGTCATACCTGCAATCAAAGCTTCGTACTCGGCTTCATTGTAGTGGCTTTAAAAATTGCAATTGACAGCTTGGACCTATCTTGCCCCTGTGGGACTTCAGGACTATACCAGGCCGGCTCCTGAAGTGGATGAACTCCACGTATAGATCCAAGTGCCTTACTTGTTACCTGTTCACTCTGTGCGGCTTCGGCTTCAGCTTTCTTTTCTAAGTCAGGGACTGAAGTCTGCCCACACAAAATCGCTAGGGTCCTTGAGATTTAATTGCTGTCCGTGGATGATCTGTATCTAGAAGCTGGCTTAGTGAATTGCCCACTTGGCATACGTCCAGTACAGCTCGGGTTTCCTAGCACAGCCTTCACAGATAGTTAGTTCATTACCACTAGCGGGGTGTAATGCAAAATAGTGTCGCAGTTTCTTAGATGCAGTTACGAGGCTAAAACTAGTTTTTCAAAAGGAGTACCGCGTCTCTGCATCTAAGAGTGAATTTGCTGACGTAATAATATGAACGGTTGGCTTTCAGCTGTCCCAGGTTAGCACAGCGCTCACCGCTTGATTGCTTACAGCAGGAACGTTGTAGCAATCCACCTGGTTCGGCTTTGTCAATAGGGGAGGCGTCATTAGTAACCGTTTAAATCTTGAACGGGCACTTCGTGGTCCATATCAAGTCCATTGGAAACCTTTATTTTTTCGTAACACATTGTAAAACAGGTGGCATTTATCTGATGACCTTGAGATGAAACGGTTTAATGCAGCGACCCTACCGGTTAATTTTTGTACCTCTTTCAGATTGRTCGGGGATCTGATGTTGATCACTGCTTTGACTTGATCCGGGCACRCCTCTATCCCACGTTGTGTGACAATGTAACCTAGGAATTTACCTGCATGGACTCCGAAGGAACATTTAGTTGGATTCAATTTCATWCTGTGTTTTCGGAGTACCTGGAATKTTTGTTGCAGGTGGGTRATRTGGTCGGTTGACAGYTTCGATTTTACTAGCATATCGTCAATGTACACTTCCATAGTATCGCCTAACTGATCCTGGAACATCTTGTTCACGAGTCTCTGATACGTAGCTCCTGCGTTCTTCAACCCAAATGGCATGACTTTATAGCAGTACACTCCTTTATCGGTCACAAACGCTGTTTTCTCTTGATCGTCAGGATGCATTAGGATCTGGTTGTACCCGGAGTATGCGTCTAAGAATGTTAACATTTCATGTCCAGCTGTCGCATCAACCATGGCGTCGATATGGGGCAATGGAAAGGGATCCTTAGGGCATGCTTTATTCAGGTCGGTGAAGTCGATACACACTCTCCATTTCCCGTTCTTCTTGCTTACCACGACGACGTTCGCTAACCATTCGGGATATTTTACCTCGCGGATTTTCCCAGTTTCCAACAACTTCTGAACCTTTTCATTGATGATCTGGTTCCTTTCAGGTGCAAATTTTCTTCGCTTCTACATGATAGGTTTCATGGACGGATCTACGTTTAGTTTATGTGTAATGATCTCCGGGTCAATGCCGACCATGTCTTCGTGCGACCAGGCGAAACAATCTTCGTTTGCTATGAGGAATTCTACGATACTTTCCCTTTGTTCGAGTGATAAATTAGCTCCTATTTGAACCACCCGATCCGGTTTTGCTGGGTTGAGCACCCCTTCGTCTAATTGGCATTCATCTGGCTTGGGTGGTGCCGAGCCCAGCTGTGATTGCTAGATAGAGTTAGCCGTCGGCTTCAGGTTCTGGCTATAGCATTCTCTTGCGGTTTTTCTTTCTCCTTCAATGGTGAGGACTCCCCAGGGGGATGGGAACTTCAGGAACTGATGGTAGGTGGATGGGACCGCCTTCATTTTGTGGAGCCAGGGGGTGCCCAGAATGATRTTATAAGCTGAGGGGCAATCCACGACGTTGAACTTGGCGGTGATGTTTACGCCCTTGGCCCATGTGGCTAGGGTGACTTCTCCAAGGGTGTATTGAGTTTCACCACTGAACCCGACAAGTGCTCTTGGGTTTTTGATTATATCGGACTCTTGCAACCCCATTTCCAGGAATGCTTTCTTGAATATGATGTTGGCCGAACTTCCATTGTCTACCAGCACTCGCTTCATGCAGAAATTGCTAACGTATAGCGAGATGACGAGGCTGTCATGATGTTCAGCTCCTTCCAGGTCGCCGCCATCGAAGGTGATGGCCATACCGCATAGTTTCTTTTCTTGCTCGGATATCGGGTTACCTGGCATGATATGGTTCACGGTGGCACTTCTGGCGAATCTCTTAGCGGCAGAGTAAGTGAGACCACATATTTCGGATCCTCCGCAAATCACATTGATCACTTTCGCGTTGGCCGGAGGTGGTGGAGGTCCACTGGACTTTTCCTGCTTCTGGTTTTCAACTCCTTTGCCCTTCTGGTCCAAGAGATGATCTAGCATCCCCTTCTTCAGCTGCCAGGCTACTTCTTTCCTTAAAGCCTTGCAATCTTCAGTGTGATGACCATGATCGTTATGATACCTGCACCACTTGGATTTATCTTTCAACTCGTCCGGGCGCTCCGAATTTCTAGGCCACCTGACTCCTTGGCCGATTTCTTTCTAAGCGTCAACAACTCCGGCTTCGTCCACGCAGAAACAGTAGCTAGACTGAGGTGGATACTCTTGGCGCTCCTTCGGGGAACTTGTATCCTGCACATCATAAGAAACACTTTGTACCTGTGGTCGACTGGAGGTGGCTTGGTCCTTCTTCGGGTAGGGCTGGTGTCTCCATCCTCCTCGGAATGAGTCTGCCCTTCGTTCAACTCTGGGACCATTCCTTGCTACCTCGTCCTCTTCGACTCGGACTTCTGCCAAGGCTCTCGACTGCACTTCATCAAAAGTTTGACATGGATAACGAGTTAGTTCATAATATAATCGAGAATTATAAGTTACTCCCCTTCGGAATGCCTCGATTGCGGTTGGTAGATCCAGGTTCGGGATATGGATCATCTCTTTGGTGAATCGATCCAGGAAATCTCTGGTGGATTCGCCGATCTACTGAATGAGGCGATACAAGTCGCTCGACTGTTTCTTCAAGGTTCGGCTGCTGGCAAATTGCTGGTAGAACTTGTTCACCAAGGTGGAGAAGTTAGAAATGGAACCTGGCCTCAAATTAATCAACCACTGCAACGCTGGCCCGCATAAAGTAGCTCCGAACGACCGGCACATCGTGGCTTCGACCTGATGAGAAGGGATAGACAGTTGCCAGATTCTCTGTTTGTACTGAGCCACATGGTCTACTGGATCACTAGTACCGTCGTACAGCTTCGGCATGGCTGGGATGTTCAGCTTTCGGGGGATCCTGGTTCGTGCTATCTCGTCTRAAAAGGGGGATCTCGCATATCCGTCTTTGGCTTCCWTAGCCACCGGAGTGGGGGCCCCAGGCAGTTTGGTCAATAGTTTCATGATTTTTCGGTTTTGCGCCTCCAAGACTGCCATCTTCTGGTTCTCGGGATTCGGGTTCGTCTCAGTGCTCTTATCCTTTTCCGGGTTCCGTGGCTCTTCCCACATCTCCATATCTGACTCGGAAATGATAGATTTCTCGTCATCCAGGTTCCCCATGAGGGGTATGCCGTCCAGGTTGCGCCTTCGGTGAGTGCGGGTACTCTTGGTGGATTCCAATTCCTTACGCACGGATTCCAGAGATTCCTTAGCCGTCTTGGCGTCGACGGATAACTGGCGTGCCTCTTCCGATATTTTTTGATTCTCCTCCTGGGCTTGATTCAAAGCTTCTTGCGTCTTGCGCAACATTTCTCTCACTTCTTCGAGCATTTGCTCCTGAGACTGACCGGTTTGTGTAGGATCTAACTGACTACTGCTGCCTACCATTTTTTTTGTTCTTTTTTGAATAAACTAGCATGCGACAACGAATGAAAAATAACAAACCTAGTTATAGCCCCACGGTGGGCGCCAAATTGTTTATGCAAAAATCAGTAAAATACCTAATCTAAGCTGGTACGACTGCAACCAGGTTCAAGCTACGTCGTAGTGAATAATAAACAACTAAAGACATAACGAAAGACAAACAAAAAACAACAGGAAGGAACAACACCGAACATGGTTACGCGGAAAAACCCCATGAATGAGGGTAAAAAACCGCGGGTGGCTGTGAGTCCACCAATCCACTATGTTAATATTCGATTACAGGTTCAAGATCACGTCAGTCTCAGAGCTATGCTTATCGATACAACCGTCTTCTCTCTCTCTCAGATGATTCGCTCAAGTTACAGTTTCAGTGATAGCTTTTTTTCTGCCGTTTCACCGAGATATATCACTCCTTTAAATATCCTAGGTCTTTCTTATTCTAGAGTCTTCTTCACCACGTTCCTAGGACTTCATAACTGCTTGCATTGTCCGATTCTTTAGGGAGCAGTTGCTGACCATAGACTTTATCCACGTTCCCTATTTTACCGGATGGAGGTTTCATCTCGAGATCATGTGCCCTTGCTGACTTGGTCTTCTTGGGCTTTGCCTTTACGTGCTGGGCCGGTTTGCCTCTTCTCCAGGCTGGAAGTCATCCTGTACCTGAGCGAACCTGTGAACATGACAACAAGTAGATCTTTGAACCTGTGAACCTGTGAACACGAGGGTTATTCAATGGTTAGCTTTACATGTACAAAGATTTCAGGTATAACAGGGATCTAAGAAGCAGAATTTAGTGGCCTTATCCACAGTTGAATCAGGATACATTGATGCAGCTTCATGCTGTTCTCAACTATTGTGGATAAGAAACCAACTGAAGGATTTTGGTGTTGAATACAACAATGTTCCAATCTTTTGTGACAACACGAGTGCTATAAATATTTCTAAGAATCCAGTTCAGCACTCTAAAACCAAACACATTGAGATCAGACACCACTTTTATTTTGAGAGACAATGTTGAAAAAGGTTTAGTGGAGATGTTGTTCTGTAAAAGTGAAGATCAAATTGCAGACATCTTCACAAAACCTGTGTCGTGAGTCTTTTTGTAGATTAAGAGTCCTTTTAGGCTTAGTTAGGTTTTAGGTTTTTCTCTTTATGTCATAGGTTAAGTRGGTTCTGGTAACATGGCTTCTATACTTTTYCCTCAATGATTGGCTAGAAATATTTCTCTTGTATTGTGTGTGTATATACCTATGTCGAAATCCTTCAGGTGTTGTGTAGATGGCTTAATTCCTCAAAAAGGTTCAAAGCCATTGTTGCAAGAAAGCAATTTGTTGATCATTAATTCACAGAAACAGAATTAAATGGCTCTGTATAGGTACCAGCAAGGGGAAACGGCAGACCAGCTCTGATATGTTTTTCGATTGATATTTTTATATCTCTTGGAAAATTACTTAGGATATTTTTTCTTTTTGGAAAGAAATTTATCCTATTTCAGTTTTTTTTGGCTTGTTGATCAAGGCATATATTACACATGCCAAAATTAGAGTCGGTTRAGATATTTATGGAATGTGATCATTGCAAATTAAATTTCAAAATCTAGCCGTTATATCTTGGCTCAACCGGCTATATTTCTTCACCCTCTTGCTTCATTGATGATTACTTCACTATATATACTTGTGCTAATCTCTTTTTGCAGCTCACAACTCTTCATCACTCTACACTCTCTCCTTCTTCCAAGTGCTCTGTTTTCTGACACATAATTCAATTTTGAAAGTACTGTTCATTGAGTTACTGTTCACCTTCGTCCTCGATCAATCCATTATGGGTAGAAAATCAAACACAAGCAGGAAAGGAAGAGGAAGGGGTCAATCAAGTGATTCCTCACAATCTCAGAGAGTCAATGAAGTAAACCCTAACACACAACAACCCGAGATAAAAACCACCGACTTACCACCTACTGATTCTTCGAAAACTTTCACTCCCACAAAAGTTAACCCAAATTCACTTCAGAAAACACCATCACCACCAAAAACATCTAAACTTAGTTCTAAGGAAATTGTTCCTCATGCAAATCCAAATGAAGGTGGTGGTTCCACCATCAAGGAACCAGCACACTCTCAGGGGGAACAGATGCACGAGACACAAGAGGATTTAAACCAGGAGTTCGAGAAGGTTGTTGCTGGGGATGAGGGAGGTTCAAATTACTGGTCAAAAGGAAGGGGTACCTATGGTGGAGCTTTCAATCAGAGGGAGACTACGTTCTGCAGTAAAGAAGGAAGTGAAGAAGGAAGAAGAAGAACAATCAACTGGTTCTGAAAGGGGAACCAAGAGAAAGGAAACAACAGTCAAACCACCTCGTTCTTTCAAAGGTAAGTCAGTAGAATCTCCCTTCACTGGTTCTACTGACTTAAGTGCTAGAGTAGTGTTATCTAGATGTCAAGTTGAGGATGGTTATTTCAATGTACCTGCTTTGTCTGAATACAAAAGTTTGATTGATAACCAAGGTTGGATGTCCTTGTTTGATTGTTCTGCTGCAAATGTGTCTGGGGTGAGGGATTTTTATGTGAATTTAAAACAGTTGCATGATATGTCTATTGGTTCAAATGTTGGAGGTGTTGAAGTTAGTATGTCAGTTTCTTCTGTGTCAAGTATGTTAGGAGTACCAAGGGATGGGTTCGACAAGTATTCTAGTGATTGGTGACCTATGTTGGTAGGGGTCACTCCTGATGAAATTTATGACTTTCTATTTGGTGGGAAGATGCCCAAGCAATATGTTGTTTTGAAGTCTGTTGATCTGAAGGAACCACTGATGCTGGTTCTGCATTCATTGTGCAACAAAGTCCTGCTTTCAAGGGCTTAAGGAAGGGGAACAGTACGCATCATGGAGATGGTACTAATATACCTGATGATGAAGAAGATTAAGATAAATCTTCCTTCCTTGATGCTTGATCACATCATGAACTGTTATGGTTCATCTCATCATTCTCTGCCTTATGGTTCAATCATCACCCGATTGCTTAAGTGGATCCACTGTACCTGTTACAGTGTTCACTAAGGCTATACTTAAGCAAAAGGGTCTTGATATTGGTGCTGATGTGTTAAGGTTCAAGTTTGAGGAACCAGTAGAGGTTAAGCCCCCTCCAAAGAAGAAAACCAAGGTAGAGGAACCAGCGGGTCAAAATGTAGTTCTGGAAAGAATGGAGAGCCAGGAGAAAACTCTTGGTAAGTTGATGGAACTGGTCCAGGGAGCTCAGTTGGCTGAGAAGGAGCTGGCTGAGACTCAGTTGTTGTTGCTTACTGTTCCCGATGTCAAAGCTCAGATGGCTCCAAGTATTGAATCAGTTTCTCCCAAGACTCAGGTTTCTGCTCTGGCTGTTGCAAGTAACTTGGTGGTTCCGGGTATTGAGGAACCAGTGCATATTGATAATAAACAGCAGCAGCATGAAGAAGCAAAGGTTGAAGACCCAGCTGATGAGGATGAAGAGGTCGAGGAGGAGGTTAATGATGATGATGAAGCAGATGATGAGGAAGAAGATGCTGAGCATGATGATGAGGAGGAGGAAGAGTACGATGGAGAGGAGTGATGTTGTTTGCTCATGTTTCCTCTCCCCTATTTTCTTTAGATTCTTAAAATAACTGATTCTGTTGGTCTATAACTATTCTCCCCTATCCATGAACATTTCTTCTATGTGGATTAGGGTCCTTTTTGTTGAACTTTACTGTTCTGTATGAACCTATAATTTTTTGCTATGTGATGACCTGTTTGACTAATTGTCTTTTTGCAGCATAACACTTGAATGGTGGTCGATGCCACTGTATGGATGAGCACATTTAATAAATTGTGCACATCACTTTACTTGAGAGATTTTTAATGATGCCAAAAGGGGGAAATAGTGTCGAAGTTGAAGCCTAGAATCTGCTAGTTTAGATTAAGTTTTTAATTACTTATTAGGAACCAGTCAGAATAGCTAACTTGTTCATTGAGTCTTTAAGTTTAGATTGAGTAATTTTCTTTTTCTTACTTAGGAACCAGTTAGAATAGCTAACTTGTTCATTAAGTCCTTGAGTTTGTTGTGCTCAATTTCATTTGAGTACCAAATTGAAGTTTTTCTGTTTCTAACTTGCTTGGTTGCAGGAACTTTGATTTAGTTTGTCATCATCAAAAAGGGGGAATTTGTTGAGTCCCTTAGGTTTTAAATGATGATGACAAACCATTACAGGAAACAGGACACTTAATTGTGAATATAGTTGGTTTTGGGAACCAGCTGATTTAGGATACTTGTTTCCCTAGACAAGTTAATACTTATGGTGTATGCATTGAAACTAACTTGTTTGTTACAGGGAATAGCTGAATACATACAAAGCTCATATACTGGTCCCGAACTAGTAAGAGCTGTTTCCTTGACTGTTATAGTGAAAAACAATCATATACCTTTTGTTGCACTTTAACCATGTTACTTGTGTAGTAATAGGATGATTCCAAGACTTGAAGTATGAAGCCTTTCGAAGACATTCRAAGAAAGAAGTGTGCTCAAAATTGAAGTATTTAAAGGAAGAATTCAAAGTCTTGAAGATTACATGAAGAATGAATGAAATACTTTTAATAGTTTAAATCTAAGAATTCATGTAATATGCTCTGTCGTGTGACTTAATTGTTATGGTTTAAATGCTTATATGTGTTTTCAGTTATGGTATTAATTTTGGTACAAGAATGGAGCAGAATTCATAACATACTCAATTAGGGAACCAGGCTGGGGAACCAGCTGTGTCCCTGAGTGGAATTATGGCTGCGGTTTCGAAAAAGTGTTTTGTAAAAGATATATTTTGAAAATAAAGTTTGTAGCTGGAAATATAGATGAGAATATGATTGTTGCCTTAAAACCTAGGAGTATATATCTTGTTCGATTATTTCCTTAAAAGATTAAAATCGAAGAAGATAAATACTTTCCATAAATCTCATCTTGCCTTGCTCAGCAAGTAGAGATTTAAGGAAACGAGGGTTTATGTCAACAAACATATAAATACTCATCTATACTTCTAATTCCATCATCTCTCCACGGATCAAAAAGAGTTTAATATTTTGAGAGAAAAACACAAAGCACAAGAACTTTACTTTGAGTCATACAAGAGCATTAGTCAGCTTCATTATTCTCTTACTTAGCTTGTAAGAAGTAAATCAAAAGAAGAGAAAAAGTTGTATTTATTAAAGGCATTCAACAGAGGGGTTGAAGGCCTGGTGAGTGTTTGTGAGTTCAAACACAAATTGGACTTACGAGTGTGAGTCGAGTGCACATTCAGAGTTGAGTGTGGTGTGCTGGTTCCGGAGTAGGAAACAGCAGAGTGAGTGTGTTCTTTGTTTTTCGGAGTAGATTAATAAAAGAACATAGGTAGGAGGACGTAGCCCAGAGTTGGGTGAACTCGTTAAATCTTGTGTGTTCTTTATTGCTTTACTATATCCGCTGCTACCAGCCCCCCCCACCCCCCCCCCCCTCTTGAGTATCACATAACCTTCAAAATTAATTTTAGTCCTTCCTGAAATATTGGACATGACCACAAATGTTTTATGGTTATAACAAAAATTGTTATAAATGTATTTTTCATTATTTTTCTCATTTTATTTTCGAATTGTCATCATTTTTTTGTGCCTTTTAACTTTCAAAACGATCTACAGAATTTAACATCTTTTATAGAAAACCAAGGAATCAATAAAAACAAATTTTTGGGATTTTAGACTTTAGCACAAGCAATTTCAAATTTTTAAGAAATAATTAAACTTACACGAACAATTCATACACAAAATTTTACAAACACTTTAGAAAAGTCCTATGTAGTCGGCCCCATATTAGATTCAATGAGAATACTGTAGTTCATGTACACGTACTTAGATCCGCTTACTTAATTAAAACAACTGAAAATGAACGGAACTGAAATGAATTGTTTATGAGATAATAAATTAGGTTAGGAACTGAACTGAACTGAACAGATGAATTGAAAAAAATGATGTGAAAATAAAGCACATATAAAGCACTAATCACAAGCTTAAGCTAATGGTTGAAACCCAAAAATATAATTATATCTCTATAATAAGCTGAAGTTGATTGACCCTTATAAAGCACCGATTACATATATATTACATATAACATCAACAGACAACTTTAAATTTTTCTAGATAGGTTCATAAGATGAAGAAATTTGTGGTATTAGTATTGTCATATGAATTACCATCAAAAATAAGTAGTCCTTATAGACTCCTTTTGTTTCGGAGTTATCAAGATCATTTTTATTAGTTTTCACACTAACGCTTTGATGATGACTCGATTTTTAAAAAAAAATATAAAAAGAAAAACATATTGTCCAAAAAGAAAATTGCATGAATAATTTAAAACTTATATTTAGAGAAAAATATTGCAAATATAGACAAAAATACACATATATTAATAACAAAGGAAGTACAAGTATTACTATTGATTTAAATAATCAATAACTAATTCCACTTGTACCATATTTGTACCGTCAAAGTAATTTTTTATTCTAAATTAAAATTTCTATAAACAATGTAATAATACTTTATATGTTACTTTTAGTTTCTTTCAAATAAAAAAAGTGAATTACTCATTATCTGTGTCCTCAAATCTAGAATTTTGTAAGAAGTTCAAATTTTTTGAGTTTATTAGGTTATAACCTTAAAATTTTATGGATATGACCAAAAAATAAACAAATAATTTAAAATAAAATTAACTTTCATTGACTTCGGTGGTTTTTTAAAATAAAGATCATTAAAGAATTTTTTCGTTTTTTGCATTGATTTTGTTTTTAAGATACGAACAAGGAAATGAATGAGAACTTTAACCACTCAAGCTATCCCCACTCACACGTGTTTTTTGCATTGTGAGTTGTTGTTGTCGACTTTCTATTTTTTTTAACCTAGCAATCGTTATGCACGTAGCCCACGAGGCTACTAGCTGTATATATAATTATATACGTACTACTGCGTGCTATTGCCTGTATATATAATATAACACAATCCTTGTAATTTGATCTACTTGTAACTAAGATAATAATACAGTACTATATTAGTGATCCGCTTTTGGCGGTCGGTAAAGGTTGTTTTATTTTTCTATAAAAATTATTCGATTTAATATTGTACCCTAAATAAAATATAGGTGTTTTGTTAGCACGTCCCTTTGCTATAAATAATCTTGATTTTGGAATGTAGAATTGCAGTGCAACTAACACTAAGAAGTCATAAAATTTCAAGTCAAGAGTGAGGTAGAAATCAAAATATTAGTAGTAAAAAGAAAATGAAGGGGAATTGGGCGGTTAGTTTGGTGGTGATGGTGGTGTTAGTGATGCTAGCTTCCACACCTCAATCGACCTTTGGTATTCGTCCGTTGTCGGATATTATGTTGGAAGGGGTTGGTATTATTAATACCCCTCTTGGTTGCGTTGGTTATAATCAACCATGCGGTCCCGCTTACTGGTGTTGCGGCAAATGTTACTGTGACTATGTCTATTCCGAGGGAGGACTCCGGTGCACAAATACTGCCTTTGATCGATCTGGTAAATGTTAAATGAAAAGTACTTACGTTCAACAAGCTAAGTATGATCGATGAAGTTACTTCACTTGTTACTGTGTTTGGATTATCAAGTATTTGATCAATGTTATGTTATTTCATTTCCAAGTTGTAATATACTTCTTCCGTAACAAAATAGATTTTATACTTTGATAATAAATATCGAGAGATATTTTATCAAACTGTAACATTTATCTATTTAGTTACCTAGGGAGTAATGAAATAAAATTGGGTTTTCTGTTGTTGGAGGGTGTAGCCCATGCCCGTTTTACAAATAATGTTTTAACCAAAAAAACTTATCTATAATTTGCTGCATTGTTATTATTATACCTGACAAAAATAAATTAACCCGACCCAATACCGAACTGAAATCTGGTAAAACTGGGTCATGAACACAAAAGTAGAACCCGAAAGTCGTCTTTGACCGAACTTGTAAACTCGGTCCAAAACATTAACCGACCTTACCAACCAAGTTAACCGATTTGTCTATCATAATCATTTAAATATGCTTTTAATTATGTACAAATCACAAATATTAAATGAAGTAATAAATGTAAATATTGCAAAAATCCACTTATTGGAATAAAAAAGAAACAAAAGGAGTAGTTCGAAAAAAAAATTACTAGTATGTAAAGTGAGTTTATGCATTTTTTTGCCTCCTAAAGCCCTAATACTTAGTCTATCTTTTGCGAAACATCGAAAAATGTTTTTTGGTAAAATTGATTCTAATAATCGTTACTTTTAGTCTTTCGCTCGTAATAATCCCTATTCAAAATATTCCCATATTAATCCCAACATGTAGCTCCATCTTCTCATAATAATCCCATATTTGAAATAACTTGTAAAAATAGGTAATAATTGATGATTAACGTGTTTGATCGTAATTGCGGTGGTAGTTGATCGTGTTTAATTAGTGGTGGTGTTAATCATCAATTATTACCTATTTTTGCTCGTTATTTCTAACATGGAATCATTATAAGAAGATGAGTCTACAAGTTGGGATTATTATGAGAATATTTTGAATGAAGATTATTACGAGCGGACGACCAAAAGTACGGATTATTAAAATCAATTTTTCCTTATTTTATTTCAAAAAACTTGATTGGCCGACCTGTTATCGAAAATTTTGAGTCATGAATAAAGAAATTCGACCCGTTACCAATAAACGACCAACCTAAAAACGATTGAAACTTGATATTGACTGACCAATACCAACCTAATCGACCGATTTACAAGGTATATTAGTTACTATGTACTCCGTAATCTTCAATTTGTTGCTATTATGTAGTAATTTCAATATTTTTTAGAGGATGTAGTAATTTTCAATTTGTTGTTACTATGTTGTGATTTGGTTTGTATGTATTATTCGATCTAATTATTTGCTGTAGAAATGCATGGTTAATCGGTTATAACTTGTTATTTTATTGAAAGTCAAAGGGATATCCAAATCAGATATAATGTTGATATTCAATTGTGATTTTTATTAGATACGAATCGATCAAAGTGTCGATTCTAAATTTCAAATTAATTTATTTTTTTTTGGATCGGATTCGATATCCGAAAATAAACATGTAATATAATATAGATACTTGGAGACGTGTAGTTATGCATGAGCACGTAGCCTGGCCTAATACAAGTCTACGGTGATCAACAAACACATCATAAACATCCTGCATTCATCGCATACTAATCTTATTGGGAAAGTCTTAGGTGCATCGGATCCACAATAAATTTCTTGTGCACCAGACTAAAGTGACCATTTTGGTCAAAATAGTAACCCTTTTGATCAATATATTAACCCTTATTATTTATTACTATATTGATGTAAAGTGAATAATAAATAACTATATGGACAAAAAGAGTCATTATATGTTTGATGTATAATAATAAATTTATTGTACATCTGATGTATACAATAACTTTTCAATCTTATTTTGAGATGCACAGTAATGTAGTATGCTACTGCAAAGACTTCTCCGTGAATGACGAACTACTTCACTGAAATTCATAAATCATAACACAATTTATTTTTTTTTAATGTTACCATCCTCGTAGTTTGATCTCATTATTGTATGAAGACTGGAAATAATTATAATAAACAAAGCAAAAAATTAAAGCTGGTACGTAGTTTGATCTTATTTTTAGTTAAAATACTACGAGTAGATTACTATTTGGGTGTATTCGTTCAACTTAATTTTATTATTTTTTTTATATGGTAAGGCTAACAAGTGGATCCTGTATAAATTTCATCTTAGAAACTGTGCAGAGGAGGGAGGGGGATAAATCCTCAATATCACGTTTAGGGTGAGAATCGACCTCGGGGCACGGCTCTAGAAGTCGGGGTTAGTGCCACTGCACTACACCTCACTTCTCAGTTCAACTTTCAGAGACTTTTAGGAGGTCTACATAGACGATGCTCTGGTGAAATCAGGGAATGCAACATAACATAAAGAACACCTTATTCGTGCCTTTGAGTAAATGAGGAAGTTCAGTCTTAAGATGAATCCATTGAAGTGTGTCTTCAGAGTTAAAGCCAACAATTTCCTCGGATTTTTAGTACACAAATATGGTATCGAAATAGATCAGAACAAAGCCAAAGCTGTTCTGGAAGCACAACCCCCTCGAATGAAAAGGGAGTTGCAAAGATTTCTAGATAGGACAGATAAATTATGTTCGTAGATTTATTACCAACCTAGCCGGAAAGATGAAAGCTTTTCCCCTTTTGTGGAAACTAAAGAAAGGGGATGAGTTCTAATGGAATGAAGAGCATCAACATGCATTTTAACAAATCAAAGCAAAGCTAGCGTCGCCATCAGTTTTGGTCTCTCCAAAACAAAATGGGAAGCCATTGAGATTATATTTTTCAACTTTTGATGGATCCATCGCTAGCTTAGTATGCTCACTCAAGAAAATGAACAAGGGTAGGAACAAGCGATCTTCTACCTAAGTAGAATTTCGCAGGAGGCGGAGACCAGATATATAAACCAATGTTGAGAAATGGTGTTTGAGTTTGTATGATGCTTTCATTAAACTCAATCATTATTTCATGGCTTTTTCCATCGAAGTCGTGTTACCAACCAATGTGTTGAAACACCTATTGAATCACCCCTATTTCAAAGAAAGGCTGTGTAAGTGGATGCAGTATGTATTTATCCCAGTTCGAGCTGAAATATGGCCCTCAAAAGGCTATGATCCATATGAAAGGTCAATTTTTAGCAGATTTCTTGATAGATCACCCCATTGAAAACGATCCCAAGTTCGGGAGGAGGAACCTTGGCGCTTGTTTTTTGATGGGTCAAGTCGAATAAATTCAGTTGGGGTCGGGATAGTGATGCTCTCACCTAAAGGAGTGAAGACTAAAATGGCGGCAACTTTCTCGGACCGATGCACAAATAACAAAGCTGAATTTGAAGCTCTTGCTATAGTTCTCAATACTTTGAAAGATATGAGTGTCACGTACAAGGGTTTCCTCTCCATGGAGACACAACTTTTTAGGAATTTCATTACCACTCATGAGAGTGGTATTAGGTGGGAATTAGAATTTAAGAAGAAAATTAGAGTTTTTGGGATGAAATTGCATTACCATGGGAATGAACATGAGATTTCTTTCTAAATTTACGTACAAATCCATTCCCATTACCACCATTTACTTCCAACAACCAAACGGGCCGTAGATGTTGTAAGTAAGGTCAGATATTCAAGCCGATAAGTAGGGCTCCAGTAGGTGAGTTACATCCGCTAATCAAGCCATGGCCTTTTAGAGGTTGGGCTATCGATGCGATATGAACCATTAAACCATCTTCATCAGGACATCACGCATATATCCTAATAGGTACTGATTGTTTTGATAAGTGGATTGAAGTTCAGGCGTTCCAGAGGCTTAATCGAAGTTAGTAAATATGTTTCTCGAAGAAAAAAATCTTCACCAGGTTTGGAATTTTAGAAACAATTACCGTTGATGATCAGGCGCTAACGTTCACAGGAGAGGAATTCGATGACTATCTTAAAGAATTCGGTATCAAAAAGGTCCATTTCACGCCTTACTTCGTGCAAGCCAATGGAAAAGCAGAAGCCACGAATAAAATGATAGCTTGAGGGATATCCAAAATCGTGGACAACCCACGAGATTGGTACACTCTTATGCACTATGCCACATGGGCATATAGGATGTCGAAGAGGGATGCAACGGGTACGACCCCATATCAACTGGTTCATGGACAAGAAAAAGCCACGAATAAAATAATAGTTAGAGGGATATCCAAAATCGTGGACAACGAACAACCCACGAGATTGGCAAACTCTTAGCAATATGCCACATGGGCATATAAGATGTCTAAGAGGGACATAACGGGTACGACCCCATATCAACTGGTTCATGGACAAGAGCCAGTATTTCCAACAGAGCTAAGCGCAAAAATCTGCTAGAGTAGCTAGGCAGATAGATTTATCATTCGAAGATTAGAATGATCTGAGGCAATGGCTATCGAATTGATGGATGTGGAGGAGGAACGTTTGCGTGCTTTGGAGAGCATCAATGCCCAAAAGAAGAAGGTAGCTAAGTGGTACAATAAGAAAGACAAACAAAAGAATTTCTCGGAGGGAGATTTAGTATGGAAGATGAAGTTGCCCGAACATAATTTCAAAGACCACATTTTTGGTAAATGGTCGTCTAAATGGGAGGGACCATTTAAGGTGGTTAAAGTTATGTCTGGGAATGTCTATGTCTTGCAAGAGTTGGATGGAAAGATGTTTCCAAGGGCTCTAAATGGCGAATTTCTAAGGCAATACTCGCCAAGTATTTGGGAAAGCCACCAAAATCTACGTTCAACGCATCCTAACCTAGAGGCATTTGTGAAATAATAAGTTGGCACGAATAATTAAATTCATGTGACAGAATTACCAACGTAGGTAACATAGGGATTTAGGTAACAAGGTAATGATGTGTTCAGAAAGTTCAAAAATTCTCCCACGTGGCATACACAAGTGTTAATTTTGAAAACTTTCGTCGGGAGTTAGAAGGTCAAGGGACATCTAAGGGGTGTAGTAATAACACGGAAGTTACTAGATCCCCACTTTGCCTATAAATATAAACTGTCATAGTGAAGCATCTTATATCTCCCTGATTCTCTTCTTCTCTCTCTCTATAAATCTTTCTCAATCTTTTCTTTCCCTAAAGAATTGGCCTAATAAGCCAACACTAATGGAATTCAAGATGTGGGTGCTTGAGAACAAAAGTTCGACGCCAAGAAGGCTTCACTTCCATTAACCATGAGATTGCCCCTCCAAGCTCTTTAGGTAGCCCGTATACCAAACCAATTGGAGGGAGAGAGAAAGGAGTAATGATTGTAGTAATCAGTGTTGCATTGAATGTAGTGTAGTTAGAATAGTGCTTGTGTCAAATCATAGGGTATTTATAGGATCTTGGGCCCTTGTATGGCTCTTTTATGGGGTGCCATGTGGAAGGCCAAGATTGGTCCTTTGTTTCCTTTCATTCTCATCCCTGGATTTTGCTCTTTTCCTTTCTCCTTACTCCTTTCTTTCTAGGATTTTGACACATGTAGTATCTTTGAGGGTCTAGTACATCATTTTCCCCTCAAATTAGGTCAATCTTGATTGGCACTTATTTGCTCAGTCCAGTGATCTACCGGCATTGATTGCCGGTTCCCCTTCGTAGTTGATCGTCGTGAAGTTGAGACGTATTGAGTCAGGTATAACATTGGTCTGTGAAAACCGGTATTGTAGGACGTGGGCCGCGCCCTCAGCGTATAGCGGGCGCGCGGCTTGGTTCTACATCGAGGTGCTTTGCGTGGGCTTGAGCCACGGATCCCGCACGTGAGTGCGTTGGGGTAGTGTTGTCGAGTGAGGGGAGTCCGCCACCGTTCCTAGAAAGTTATTCACGACGCCCCGAAACGTTTGGTGCCAAACAATGGCCCAAGCAATAAGTAACATCGTGGTCGGGACTGGTACAATCAGATCTGTAACCCAATTCCCCCGCATGTAGCGGCCTCTACTCGGTTCATGTGAAATTCCATTAAACGATTATTGCTGCACAAACTTACATTTTTTAGCACCTTAAAGCGAACCTACCAAACTATACTATAAAGTAATGTCTATTAGCACAGAGATACGCTTAACCTAGAACTTGTACATTTATTAATCATGTAAAAGGTTGCCTAAAACAGGTTGTCCATAGTTAATTCGATGTTAAATGATTCACATAATTCCGGTCTTTGTTTAGCAAAACATATATAATGATTATACAATTAATGACAATATGCCAATAGATCGAAGTCATAAACTCGAATATATGCAACTCACTTACCAAATCCAAAGAAAACAAAAGTTAGTTTGTAAAACCATGAACGAATCCTTTGCCATTGTATCGCTACATGAAACAAAGAAAACAGATGTTATCTTGTAAAAGCAAGCAATGTATCTTTCGCCTTTCAATGCATAACAAGAATAAAGAATTGTTATATTGACAATGAATAATGAAATGAAAATGAAACCAAAATCCCACATGAAAACCTGCAAACCATTGTGAAAAACCTACTATTTACATAACAAGTTAAAAGTGATTTCTAACTTGCATTAATTAATTAAAAACTCAAACATGGTTAGTAATATTAGAAAGAAGTGAGAATTGGTGAGTAATCTCAGAATTCAACTCTTGTTATGCTGGCTTGATTCGAAAAGAGAATCGACTTTGATTAAAACAAAGTCTAATTTTGGTGTTTTAAGAATGTTTAAGATAGAGAATAAGCAGCGTAGGAAGCATATGAAGCCATGTTTCGGACTAGCAAGGCAGGAGTATTATAGGCATCGAGGAAAAAACGAGCACAAACAACCTGCGTATATACGCTCAGTGCAATGAGCTAGACATAAACGTATACGCTTCTAATGTAATTTAGACGTATATACGCTCATACTTGACGCTATACGCCTCTTTGATTGCTAGTTGCGTATTAGTCGGTTAGCGATATAGGCTTGCTAGTCGCTTCATCACTTCGTATATGCTCAATATTCGTGTATATTTCCAAAAACCTCGAAATATTTGATTTCCTCGATCTATTGTGATTTCCTTGATCGACGCACCTAACACCATTGGTCTCCAAGCAAGGATTTTAGAATTTCAAAGGCCACGTATTTCCGGGAGTTTCCTATATTATTATGTTTCTGACGTCATTCTGCCTGTATTCTAAACATTGCAAAATCATAGTAAAATCATTAGAAAAACAAAAAATATTTAAAAAAATACGCTGGATTCAGAAAAATGTGAACGACATAGAAACATCAAAAAGCGAGATATTGTACCTTGAAAACCTTTGAAAAACCTAAAACTTTTAAAACCGAGAAAAGTATTTTTGCCTCCCTGACCTTGCTCAAATTTCCGATAGACTCGCAGATCCACTTAAATCAAACATCTTTTCTGAATCGAAACAACGCGAGACGCGGTAGTGTTTCATACGGATTACTCATTTGTGAACACACATTTCAGTGTCACAGAACCCCCACTTTGACGAGTCTGAAGAGACGATAGCTCGTAAGAACGAAGGTCAGTATTTCGATTCAGACGAAGCAAGCTCAGGACTTCTGCGACCCTGAGTTTACGCTTGTACGCCGAGTACGCCAAACAAAGGTTAGGTTTTACCTTAGACCGTGTCCTCAGCTGTTTCCTTAGAAGCGCCGGATTCGGTTTCTCCCTACGATACCCTGGTTCGGAGAAGTGTATGTGTGTATGAACTTCTGGTCGGAGAAAATTCAAAAACCCGAGAAATGGCGGAACTTCTTGAGCGGATGTAAGATTCCAAAAACCCGAGATGTGCTGACGGAATTCTGTAGCGGGGAGGAAATTCCAAGACCCTGTAAAGATGTTGCTGACGGAACTTCTTGTAGCGGGAGAAGATTGCCAAGACCCGAGATTGTGCTGACGGAACTTCTGTAGCGGGAGAAGATTCCAGACCCGAAATTGTGTTTGCTTGAGATTCTGTTACGGGAGAAATCGTTGAAGACCGAAGGATGCTTGTTGGCTGGATTTCTGGTAGCGGGAAAATCGCTATGAGTCACACCCGAAAGATGCTTGTGCTGGATTGTCTGTACGGGAGAAATCTTAGACCCGAAGATGTGCATATATGTGAATTTCTGGTGCTGTTGAGAAATTATCCAAACCCGAAGATCTCTCTCTTTTT
>SNQN01008145.1:0-18583 GCA_008642245.1 Bassia scoparia | reverse complement strand
CCGATTGGGCCTATCTCTGATTCTCCTGTGGAGAAAAGGTTCGCAAGATGGGATGCAAACAAGTACTGCAAGTATCACCGTGGCAATGGCTATGACCTTGAAGATTGCATCACCCTTAAGGATCATCTGATCTACAAGACATGATTGATGATGGCAGGCTTCCTCTCCCTCTCAAGGCTAAGAAGCCATACACTCAAATAAGTCCGCTAGGAGTGCTCATGCTTGAAGAAGGGGAGACTGCTTTCGACCCYTCTGTCTTCATCACCCCCACTATGGTTGCACCAACCAYGGGCTCTCTCAATATCGCACCAGCTCAAGGCCCTTCGCTAGAGGAAGAAATGGATAAGCCCGATGACACTGAGTTGACCTAGGACGACCTTGCTGAGGATCTGCTCCACGAAATATGGGAACGCTGCAACATCAAGTCCCTAGCTAGAGGCATGTGCATCAGCCGCAAATGGAGAAAAGGAATAGCTGAATTTGCTTGGAGCGCTAGCCTTCTTGATACCTCTTTTCCTTGATCTAGATGAATCCACTGCACCAAAGTTCTGGCTCATGCAATTCACCCATCCAGAACCTCTAAAGGATTCATCCCCAGCATGCACTATGCACACYAGGAAGAAGCAACTCGAAAATGGCAAGCCGTGAAGATAACTACTCCAGGAGGCAAGGTCATCAAGTGCACCATGGGCGAAGGACCAATGTTGGAGGATTCAGAATCTGAGACTAATTCTGAGTCTAGGGTCGTAGAAGCTAGGACAGCTAATCCTAAGGAGTGTCCTCCTGAGTCTGTCAAGGAGCCTAGTATCCTCATTTCCCTTGTCAATCAAGTCTCTTTGGAGACAAACTTATTTGTACTCTCTTCAGAGTTTAATGACATGCTCCTTTCTACTTACTCCTCTTTTCCTTCTTATGATTGCTTTAATTCACAACACGCAAACAAACAAAACGACAATGAGTTAATAAAGGAAATGGAAGAGCACGGAAAGAAAACTTCCGTCATCGAGCAAACAGAAAAGGTAGACATCTCCGACAACGACACTCCACGGGAGATACAGATTGTTCTGGCACTGAGTCCGCAAGAAAGGGATGAACATGTTACAACACTGAAAGAATTCCAGGATGTTTTTGCTTGGTCCTATGAAGATATGCCAGGGATTGATCCAGACATCGCACAACAGAGAATTCAGCTCATAGAGGGGGTTAAGCCAACCAAACAAAAGCTTCGCCGCATGAAACCGRATATTGCCCTTTACATTCGGCAGGAAGTCGTCAAACAACACAATGCATGTATCATTAAGGTCGTTAATTACCCTCAATGGATAGCAAATGTGGTTCCAGTACCTAAGAAAGATGGACGGGTTCAAATGTGTGTAGATTTTTGTGACTTAAACAAAGAAAGTYCGATGGATGACTTCCCTCTACCACACATAGACGTTCTCGTAGATAACACAGCAGACCATGCCTTACTCTCATTCATGGATGGGTATGCGGGTGCAGACACCTAAAAATGTCTCCCCAAAAGAGTAATCTGTGATGAAACATACCGCGTCTCGCGATTGTTTCGACTTAGAAAAGATGCTTTGAACTCACAAAAGTTGAAAATACGTAAGGTCATACTCGGAACTATTGAGCAAAGGACAAATAAAGGGGGAAAAAATATTTTCTTAATTATTTTCTATTTCTAGGATTTTTTTTAAAATAATTTATATTGGTGATCTCCATAATTTCCACTTTTCATCACACTCTTCACATTTTTCTGAGCTCACCAGTATTTTTAGATTATTTTTCTGATTTTTCTATATTTTTCTATGATTTTTATAAGTTTTTATACGCAGAAAATACAAAAAAATACAAAATACACAAAAAATACCCCGGAAATACGTGGAACCTTCTAGAACACTCTAGAACTCCTTGCTTGGAGAGCAAGGGTGTCTAGGTGCATCGAATCAAGGCAAATCACGAAATAAAATCGGAGGAAATCAAAATATTTTCGTTTTTTGGAAAAAATATATACGCAGAGGCTTGCGTATATACGCAGAGGCCTGCGTATATACGCAGCTTCCTGCGTATATACGCAGAGCCTGCGTATATACGCAGCCCTCCTGCGTATATACGCAGGGTTTTTTCCCCTCCTCGTGCCTCTCGTGCCTATAAATACGTGCCTGCCTTTGCTCATTCGACACACACGTCTATTCTATCTTTCCCCGTCTCTAACTTGCGTATTCATTCTCTCATGCTCTCATACACTCTCTCAAACACTCTAAATACATACGTTCTTGAGTTCTAAGCATCGATTCTGTTTCGATTCAACAAGCGATAACAAGGTTTACTTCTGAGATTACTCGCCACTAAACACACTTTTTCTCATTTCCTCAATCTAATTAATAACTATTGCGAGTTTCAATCTAATTAACAAAAATGTAGAAACTCACTATTTAACTATTCCATGTAAACATGTAGGAGTGGTTAACGTTTTTCATTGTTTTCGTTCTTTTTTATTTCATTGTCATTATTATTATCACTTGTCAATACTAACGATTTCTTATCCTTGTATAGCGATTCAAGGCGGAAGGTTCATTTCGCTCGTTTTTTTATTACGAACTAACATTTGTTTTGTTTGTCCTTGTATAGCGATTCAAGGCGGAAGGTTCATTTCGCTCGTTTTTTATTACGAACTAACATTTGTTTTGTTTGCAGATTCAGGGTAAGATTGGTTTGTATATATGTTTTGAATTTCATATACTTCGCATTGTCATGGTTGTATCATTTGTATATATTTTGCTTAAACAAGACCGGAAATTATGCGTATCACATTAAAGTCAGATAATCATGGACAACCGGTTTTTAGGCACCGTTTTAATTTGATTAACGCAAAGTGGTCACAATTTCTAGGTTAGGTAGTCTCTTGTGCATAATAGAAACCCACTTTCGTAGTAATCTTTAGGGTTAGTACGCTTCTAAGGTGCTAAAAATGTAAGTTATGTGCATTCAATAACCGTGATGAATGGAATTGCAATGAGACCGAGTAGAGGCCGCTACATGCGGGCGAATTGGGTTACAGATCTGATTCGTACCATGTCCCCGAACCCACGACTGGTTATTGGATTGGACGTGGGGCCATTGTTTTGGCACCAACGTTTCGGGCGTCCGTGAATAACCTATATAGGCACGGTGGCGACTCCCCTTACTCGACAACACTACCCCAACGCACTCACGTGCGGGTTCCGTGGCTCAAGCCCACGCAAAGCACCTCGATGTAGTACCAAGCCGCGCGCCCGCTATACGCGAGGGCGCGGCCCACGTCCTACAATTTGGCGACTTCACTGGGGATAATCACCGTTAGGTGAAGTGGACAGACTTGAAAAGTCTCGTAATTCCATCATCACGTTTATTGAATTTTGTTGCATTTTGCATGTGACCCCGCGCATAAGGTCACAGCTCAGGCACCTTGGTCTCGATATGGGCATGTTCTATGCTCGAGACTACCATAAGGGGGGATACTACCTTGGCTGCATGTGGTTAATTGATCGCATGGCTAAGGCAAGTCCTATCCCGCCCATGCCGTGTGTGCACGTGTTACTGATGCGTGTGCATAAGGGGTATCTTGGCCATACATCGCTAATTGCAAGTGGTGAAAACTGGACCAAGCTCTACTTTTAGGCGTGGTACACTCTCTGACTTAACCTAGACCGACCATAGTTGACTTGTCATCACGTGTCTTGTATATATGTGCATGTATGGGTCCTAGCCATTGTACAGTTCTAGACCTTAACACAACACTTTCATATAGTCCATGGTCATCTTTTAGTTCACATCATGCATTTCATAACCCATAGTGACTTTAGTTGACCTCTACCTTAGTCTGTGACCATAGTTCACTAGGACTTTGTCCTTCAAGCTTTCGACCTTAGTCCACACAGACTTTGACCCTAGGTCTTGACCCTTGACCATTAGAGTCCACATAGACTCTGACCTTAGGTCTTGACCCTTGACTACTAGGGTAGGCACAGACTTTGACCTTAGACGTTGACTTTAGACTCACGTTAGGATTGACCTTACCTTCAGACAACATAGGCATGACCCTAACCACTTAGGACATGTGCATATATTCCCACGTCATTTGGTGCCCTTTCAAAAAAAAAAACAAAAAAAATTCAAAAAAAAAAAAAAAATTCAAAAAACGAAAGGGCACCTTGCATGCATTCATTCTAGGAAAGATGACCATGGAATTAGGACATGCATTTGCATCTGCATCCATATGTTCAATAATGACCAAGGAGTTCACTAAGGGTTTATTTCTTTTTGAAACAGGGGTGAAGTCGTCTCCATAGCCCTTGCTCGACCCAAAGAGTTTGAGCCCTAAGCCCAATCCAAACCCAACCATCCTCCAACTAGCCTTAACACCACAAAATGGCCTCCGAACCAGAAAAGCTCCAAAAGCTTGCCGAGCAAGTTCAACAGCTTGAAGCTAAGATCAAGGAGTTGACCTCGAGCTCTTCTTTGGACAAGCTGTTTGAAAAGGCGATCCAAAAAGCCATCGACCCCACCTTTTACCAAGACCAACCTCCTCTTGACCCCAACCTTTCAACCAAACTGCCAAAGGATTTCTCAGCCGAAGACATACCCAAGTTCAAGCCGACTGATGACCCTCGATTCCATATAAAGGGATTTAAGACCACCATGGCACTTAAAGGGATTGACTCTGCCTTGTTTCCAATGGTCTTTCCCCTTTCCTTGGAACCGATATGTCAGAAGTGGTTCTTTTCACTTCCTGAGAAAGAAATAGCTACTTGGGAAGACATCATCCACGCATTCATGGCAAGATACAAGGGTAACATCCAGACCCAAACGTCCTTCCGAGAGCTCGAAATCCTTAAGCAGGGAGAGAACGAGGGGTTCACTACCTATCTGACTAGATGGAGAGGAGTTGCTGCCACCCTAGTCTCCGCTCCTACTGAAGAAGAGATGGTCAAGACCTTCATTTCTGGCCTCCAGCCGGAATACAAAGATCATCTCAAGTATCGAGGCCTTACCACTTTCGCAAAGGTCTACGACATCGGAGTGGACATAGAGAATGACCTTCTTCAATTCACATGAGTCAGTTGGAGTCTTAGCTTTAGGATCGAGTCGGAGAGTCCCTTTCCCTAGACTATGTATCATTTCTTTTTCCATTTCGGGTCTATGTCATTAGGTTTAGGATCAAATTCTGCAATTAGCCTCTATGTAATAAATTCTTTTGTTGTTAATAAAAGTTTCTTTTTTCTCATCCTCTTTAGCCTCCATATAGTTTGTGCTTCTAACTTTAATGGAATCAAATTAATAATCGACCTCACAATTCAATGGACATTGCCAAGAGAGGCCTTCTTTCATAGCTCCACAAAATAACCTCTTCCCTCCATTCCCTTCATCACATCAAGTCAAAATCCCTTGCAACCCTTTGAGCCATAAACACTATCATTTAACCTATCTTTCTTTCATCACCCACATCTACTTAACCCTTTGGATCAAACGGTGCGTAGGAAAAGACATGTGCAAAAGAAAAAAAAAGAGAAGAATAAAATGGGCAAAACGAAAAAAGCAAAAAAATCAAAGTTCAATGCCAGTCATCACAAATGCAAATCAATGTCAAAATCCAATGCAAATCCAAAGCTTAAAGCCCAAATCAAATAAAAAAGCAAGAGTCTAAAAGGCACACTGCGCACCGTGGGATCATCGAGCCTTTTTCAACCCTCAAACCACAGCCTCACATTACAACCACAAAAGCCCTCTCACACGAGGCATTGTCCAAATCATCAACAAGAACTACGACGGTCTGATTCCAAAAGGATACGTAGGAAGCCTCTTCTCGAGGTCCGACCCAATAACTCAATAACATTCAGAGGTTTACTCTCCCAGTTGGTTTGAGTCTCTTAAGGCTAGAAGCACAAATTTCTAGTGTAGCACCCGACATAGACTCGAGCTTGAACCTACATCATCTAGCCAACCACATCAATTCCCCATTTACTTACCCTTAGTCACAAATTTTAGCCTTGTCTTTTCTTGAACCTTTAGCCTATTCTTTCATACACCTTAAGGGGCTCTCCTCAACTCATCCTTAGGCTATCACTCTATAGCGATCATCATGCATCCTCCTCAAAGCATCGCATTGCAGCATTTTCTCCATGTTCTCTCCTCATGCGACTTTCAGCTCAAGTCACCGATTTGGGCAAATCAAAATCACATCCCAATACCTCATCCCTTACCATTACCAGCCCAAAAAGCTAAGCTAAAACCCATGACTCCACAAACTCACTAGCCTCACCTCACTTCATCAGCCATTGCCCCAACCTCGATCAAGCTGGGGGCTCACCCACTAAACCAACCATCGACACCACAAATTAAGCCATTCCCATACACCCAAACCCCATGGGTTGGGGGCTCACTTGCAATCACAAGCATCGCCTTTGCTCGAATGGGGGCTTGAGACGGCTCCATCCCGCAATCCAAAAGCATCTTACCATTAGTCAATTTCCTTGGTCATTTCATGCATTAGATCTAAGAATAGACTTGCATTACACATATAGCCATTGCAAACACTTCATAAGCATCATTGCGCATTGAGTTTACATACATCATCATGCATATGCATCCTGCACAAACACATTACATTGCACATTGCACCACCACCTCCACACAAGGCTAGGGCCCATCTTACATGCAGTTGCCTTCACACGCCTATACGGCATTCATCGCTATACGCGATTGTTGCTACACGCAACATTCTTCCCGAAAAGCCGAGGTCAGCCGTAGGGAAGGTTTCCTGAGGAACGAGGCGCTTTCCGAAGGAATTCATATCATCACTCATAGCCTATACGGCATTCATCGCTATACGCGATTGTTGCTACACACAACTTTCCCCGAAAAGCCAAGGTCAGCCGTAGGGGAAATTTCCGAAGGAACGAGGCGCTTCCAACGGAACTTACATTTCTTTTCCCGAAAAGCCAAGGTCAGCCGTAGGGAAAGCTACCTGAGGAACGAGGCGCTTCCGAAGGTATTCATCACCTTATTCTTCCTGAAAAGCCAAGGTCAGCCGTAGGGAAGATCTCTGAAGGAATCAGCCATTTCCGACAGAGTTACATCATCATTTTCTCCTGAAAAGCCAAGGTCAGCCGTAGGGAGAAAGCCGCCCGAGGATCCAGGCGCTTCCAAGGGCATAAAACCGCATGGGGCGCGGTAACAGGTAAAACTAACCTTTGTTTTGCAGGTACCGGCGAAAAGGGTGACTCAGGGTCACAAAACGTCCTGAGTTGCCCTCCGTCCCGAATCGAATACTTTGACTTTCGTCTTACGAGACGTTCGTCTCTTTAGACTCAGTCAAAGTGGGAGCTTCTTTACAGCTCCTTTACACACTTCGGGTTTTGGAATCTTCTCCCGCACCAGAAATTCCATATATGCACGCTTCGGGTCTACGATTTCTCCCGCTACAGAAATCCAGCACAATACATCTTTCGGGTCTACGATTTCTCCCGCTACAGAAATCCAGCACAAGCATCTTTCGGGTCTACGATTTCTCCCGCTACAGAAATCCAGCACAACCATCTTTCGGGTCTTATGGTTTCTCCCGCTACAGAAATCTCAAGAAAATACATCTTTCGGGTCTACGATTTCTCCCGCTACAGAAATCCAGCACAACCATCTTTCGGGTCTTGGAATCTTCTCCCGCTACAGAAGTTCCGTCAGCACATCTTCGGGTCTTGGAATCTTCTCCAGCTACATAAGTTCCGCCAGCGCACTCTTCCGGGTTTTGGAGTTTGCTCCCGCAACAAAAATTCCAAGACAAGCAAATCAGACCGCACGGGACACGGCTACAGGTAAAACTAACCTTTGTTTTGCAGGTACCGGCGAAAAAGGGTGACTCAGGGTCGCAGAACGTCTTGAGTTGCTCTCCGTCCCGAATCGAATACTTTGACTTTCGTCTTACGAGACTATCGTCTCTCCAGACTCAGTCAAAGTGGGGGCTTCTGTAGACACCTAAAAATGTCTCCCCAAAAGAGTAATCAGTGATGAAACATACCGCGTCTCGCGATTGTTTCGACTTAGAAAAGATGCTTTGAACTCACAAAAGTTGAAAATACGTAAGGTCATACTCGGAACTATTGAGCAAAGGACAAATAAAGGGGGCAAAAATATTTTCTTAATTATTTTCTATTTTTAGGATTTTTTTAAAATAATTTATATTGGTGATCTCCATAATTTCCACTTTTCATCACACTCTTCACATTTTTCTGAGCTCACCAGTATTTTTAGATTATTTTTCTGATTTTTCTATATTTTTCTATGATTTTTATAAGTTTTTATACGCAGAAAATACAAAAAAATACAAAATACACAAAAAATACCCCGGAAATACGTGGAACCTTCTAGAACACTCTAGAACTCCTTGCTTGGAGAGCAAGGGTGTCTAGGTGCGTCGAATCAAGGCAAATCACGAAATAAAATCGGAGGAAATCAAAATATTTTCGTTTTTTGGAAAAAATATATACGCAGAGGCTTGCGTATATACGCAGAGGCCTGCGTATATACGCAGCTTCCTGCGTATATACGCAGAGCCTGCGTATATACGCAGCTCCCTGCGTATATACGCAGCCCTCCTGCGTATATACGCAGGGTTTTTTCCCCTCCTCGTGCCTCTCGTGCCTATAAATACGTGCCTGCCTTTGCTCATTTGGACACACACGTCTATTCTATCTTTCCCCGTCTCTAACTTGCGTATTCATTCTCTCATGCTCTCACACACTCTCTCAAACACTCTAAATACATACGTTCTTGAGTTCTAAGCATCGATTCTGTTTCGATTCAACAAGCGATAACAAGGTTTACTTCTGAGATTACTCGCCACTAAACACACTCTTTTCTCATTTCCTCAATCTAATTAATAACTATTGCGAGTTTCAATCTAATTAACAAAAATGTAGAAACTCACTATTTAATATTCCATGTAAATATGTAGGAGTGGTTAACGTTTTTCATTGTTTTCGTTCTTTTTTATTCCATTGTCATTATTATTATCACTTGTCAATACTAACGATTTCTTATCCTTGTATAGCGATTCAAGGCGGAAGGTTCATTTCGCTCGTTTTTTATTACGAACTAACATTTGTTTTGTTTGTCCTTGTATAGCGATTCAAGGCGGAAGATTCATTTCGCTCGTTTTTTATTACGAACTAACATTTGTTTTGTTTGCAGATTCAGGGTAAGATTGGTTTGTATATATGTTTTGAATTGTATATACTTCGCATTGTCATGGTTGTGCATCATTTGTATATATTTTGCTTAAACAAGACCGGAAATTATGCGTATCACATTAAAGTCAGATAATCATGGACAACCGGTTTTTAGGCACCGTTTTAATTTGATTAACGCAAAGTGGTCACAATTTCTAGGTTAGGTAGTCTCTTGTGCATAATAGAAACCCACTTTCGTAGTAATCTTTAGGGTTAGTACGCTTCTAAGGTGCTAAAAATGTAAGTTATGTGCATTCAATAACCGTGATGAATGGAATTGCAATGAGACCGAGTAGAGGCCGCTACATGCGGGCGAATTGGGTTACAGATCTGATTCGTACCATGTCCCCGAACCCACGACTGGTTATTGGATTGGACGTGGGGCCATTGTTTTGGCACCAACGTTTCGGGCGTCCGTGAATAACCTATATAGGCACGGTGGCGACTCCCCTTACTCGACAACACTACCCCAACGCACTCACGTGCGGGTTCCGTGGCTCAAGCCCACGCAAAGCACCTCGATGTAGTACCAAGCCGCGCGCCCGCTATACGCGAGGGCGCGACCCACGTCCTACAGTGGGGTACAACCAAGTCATAATGGCCAAAGAAGACATGGAAAAGACAACCTTTACCACTTCGTGGGGGATATATTGCTACACTGTGATGCCTTTTGGTCTCAACAATGCACTCACAACATACCAACGAGCTGCCACTGCTCTGCTTCATGACATGATACACAAATAAGTAGAGGTCTATGTCGACGATATGATCGTCAAGTCAAAGGACCACGAAGGACATACCATTACACTAAGGAAGTTCTTCCAAAGACTACGACAATTCCACATGCATCTCAACCCACAAAATGTGTATTCGGAGTCACTTTAGGCAAGCTCCTAGGTTTTATCATCAGCTCTCGAGACATCGAGATTGATCCAACAAAGATCAAAGCAATCATGTCATTGAGGCCACCACAAAATGAAAAGGAGATCCGAGGGTTCTTGGGTCAACTCCAGTACATCAGCAGGTTGATATCCAAGCTCACAATGGTCTGAAAACCCATCTTCAAGAAACTGAAGAAAGGTGCACCCAAGAAATGGGATGATAGTTGCCAACAAGCTTTCGACAGGATAAAGGAATACCTCACCAATCCTCCTGTGTTAGCTCCTGCTCGCCTTAGGCATTCGTTACGGCTCTATCTTACAACAACAATCACCGCCGCTAGAGCAATGCTCGCTCAAGAAATCGACAGCAAGGAAAATGCTATCTACTACCTCAGCAAAAGGTTCCTTCATACGAGGAACGATACTCTGCCCTAGAGAAACTATGTTTGGCTTTAGTGTGGGCATCGCGAAAGCTTCGACATTACTTGCTCACYCATACCGTACACATCGTATGCATAGGGGATCCTCTGAAATACCTCTTTGAAAAGCCAACAGTCAACGGACGCATGTCTAGATGGATGGTTATGCTKGCCAAAGTTGACCTTAAGTTCGTGCCTCAAAAAGCCATCAAAGGTAGTATTGTCTCCGAATTCTTAGTAGATTCTCCAAACGAAGTCCTTCCTGGGGACTTTGACTTTCCAGACGAGGAACTTATGATGACCGAGGAAGACAGTTGGTCATTATATTTTGATGGTGCATCTAATCAAAAGGGATGTGGAGTTGGAGTGATTTTAATCTCACCACAAGAGGAGCACACCCCAATTTCCGTCAAGCTCGACTTTGACGTCACTAACAATGCCGTAGAGTACGAAGCATGTATTTTGAGATTGCAGGCCGCCATTGCATTTAACGTTAAGAGATTGCGGGTAGATGGTGATTCCTCATTCATCATAACCTAGATTTTAGGCCAATGGAAGGTACGAAGTGAAAGCCTTGCACCGTATCAGTCCTATCTTGAGAACATTGCATCCTAGATAGATGAAGTCGAATGCACCTACCTACGATGCGAAGATAATCAGTTTGCAGATGCACTAGCAAAGCTCGCATCCATGGTGCCAATTCTAAGTCCAGTGACCCAAATGCCCTTAGTCATTGAACGAAGACAAGAACCAGCATACGTCTGCACTTTAGACGAAACAAATGAGGTGCCCAACCACGATCCGGAAGATCCATGGTACAAAGACATCAAAGACTACCTCGAAACTGGCGAGTATCCCTCCTATGCAACAAAAAAAGCAAAAAAGAGCTCTGAGGCATCTCGCATTTTAATATCTACTCCAAGGCGGAGAACTCTATAAGTGCCACTACAATAGTCTTCACCTACTTTGCATCACTCAACAAGTAAGCAAAACAATCATGGAGCACGTCCATGACGGGATTTGTGGCACCCACATGAATAGTAGGCTCTTGGCCTCTAAGATCATTAAGTTGGGGTATTACTGGARCACCATGTAAAGGGATTGCATGCAACACGTCCGTATATGCGACACCTGCCCAAAATACTCCAATGCGAAGCATGTTCCTCCGTCTCTCCTATCCACATTTGTCTCTCTGTMGCCTTTCTCTACATGGTGAATAGACATAATAAGGAAGATTACGCCGCCCAGGTAAGGAGGTCATGTATTCATACTTGTGGCCATAGATTACTTCACAAAGTTGGTCGAAGCAGCATCATATGCAAAGCTCCAGGCTAAGCACGTGGTAAAATTCATAGAAAATAGCATCATTTGTCGCTATGGAGTCCCTCACGAAATCATTAGTAACAACGACACCCACTTTCAAGCAAAATGTGCAGATCTAATTGCCAAATATAAGATTCAGCACCACAAGTCATCACCATACAGGCTGCAACCCAATGGGGCAGTTGAAGTAGCTAACAAAAATCTCAAAACAATTATCTCTAAGATGACGAAGAATTATCGAGATTGGACGCAAAAGCTACACTTTGCTCTATGGGGTTACTGGACTTCTATTCGCACTTCAATTTGAGCTACTCCTTTCTCACTGGTCTATGGTGCCGAAGCTGTCTAACCAGTGGAACTAGAGATCCAGTCTCTACGCGTTGTCCTAGAAAGCAAGCTCCCAGAAGTGGAATGGGTAAGGGCAAGATTCGACGAGTTAGCTTTGCTCGACGAAAAAGTCAAGCAGCCTTGCATCATGTGCAAACATACCAAAATAGGGTCAAACGGTACTTCAATCGGTGAGTCAAATCACGAGGCATCAAAGAAGGTGATTTGGTTCTTAAAGCACTTCGCAAAATGGTCCTAGATCCTTAGGGCAAATTTAGTCTTAATTGGGCAGGTCCTTACATTGTCAAAAAGATCTTGCCATAAAGGGGCAGTTCAACTAATTGACAKGAATAGTGATAATTTCTACAGCCTCACCAACTTAGACCAGCTTAAGAAGTACTACGCCTAAGGCATACACATACACCGTGTCTCAGCAACACAATAGTACCATGCATCAGAACTACGGATGACCTGATTCCTTATGGATACGTAGGCAGCCTCGCCTTGGGGCTCGGCCACAATAACAAGTGCCCTACTTGTTTTGGGATTAGCAAGTGAACAACAGTCAAGCGGCAATTGGATGAAGTTTTCTTCAACATGCTCAAAGTAAACACAATGTATAYAAAGCAATGCAAGTTTGTAATTTATTACTACTTGTAATTAAAATTGAGCAACTACYATYCAAAAYGAAACMTRYAGCTCRAAGTTCACTTATTACATGCAAAGGCGGCTCGCAGGCCAATCGCTTTATTAACTCATAAATAAACAAACATTAAAGTAAACAAGAGTTGTGGAAAAAAGCAATCACTCCTTCCTCTCTCCTTCTTGTTCCTTGGCATCATCCTTCTTTGCACCCGAACTCTCACCTTTAGGATTCCTCACCCATTTGCGTCTCTTGGGTCTATCCTCCGCAACAGCCTTTCCTTTTCCATTCGCATCACTTCCAAGCACCTCTTTAGGCCCAAGTCTTCTTTCAGKAACATTTGAGTCAATCCTCAAAGMAAGAAGWCTTTCAAGCCTACTCCAYACTGGCACACAACTCTAGACTTAGCAGCAGGGATCTCAATAGAGTCARASWCRAMTCTRTTAKTCTRGARATGGTCCTTCTMCTCRYCACGTCTTGCCTCAGCACGACCCATCACATCAGTGACATTCATCCAGACATGGTAGTGAGCAGAAATCTTGTGGTCACCTCGAGCAAGTGGGGTCACCTCAAGTGTAGAATGGGTTTCCCAGTATTTCTCCCACTCTATTGCATTGCCCGAAAGCAAACGCTTGTCCTCAGGACGAACTATGTCAACAACAAGAATAAGCTGAACTTTCCCGAATTGCCTCATCACCCTTGAAGGGAAATAAAAGGTCAACATGGTCAAGCTAGACACACGCACATATGGAGACAAGGGAGTATGCACCGTAATCCTAATACCCRACCAAGGGACAGTCCACCGCACGAGAATGCCACGGTCAACAAGGATAAGAACCCACTCATGCTGAGATTTGTTGACATGGACCCTCTTACGGYAAAAGAATTCACTCATGTTGAGATTTGTAGACATGGATCCTCTTACGGGAAAAGAAGTCAAAGCGCCGCTCGTGAACCTTGTGCCCGATGAGGTCGAAGTCCTGCCCTGGTTAGGGACTGGTCTCATCTGCACATCGTCGTCGTTGTCAGCATCCTCTTCATCGCCCTGGAGAACCTACTAAAGGATTTTCAAGTCAAAAACGGGTTCCTGACCTTGCAAAGAATTGAAATTACAAGTTTTAGTGCACTTAGCGAGTCTCTCAGCTGACAGTAGGAGTGTCTCCAAGCATCTATCACTCCTAGCAGTCTCATGACGCCTGAAACGACCCGTCTTATTTTAGGTGCATTGGCGGAAACAATACACTAAGTAGGGTCTCAAAAGATGCGGAAAAATTAAAAACTTCAAAAACAAACTTAAATAAAGTTATTACATTCAAATCCAAGGAGCAACATCTCCCAATAACTTCAAGCAATTCAAAACGTCTACACAAAGTTACGAATTATTAAAGGGGGTAATCCTAAAGTKTCTCAGTAACCTCTTTCCCCAGCAGCTCCAAACAAATCACTCCTCACCTACATCATCTAAAACCACAAAAATTTGCCACTTAATGGCCAGTAACTAGACCATCCTTAACACACATGTTCAAACGTAAACAAGGAATAAATGCAAGGCTTAAATAAAAAGAATTCGATTCGAAAGACGGCCACAAACCTTCAATAATATTATAGTTAAATAGAAACAGACCAAGTGAATTAAAAACCAAAATGAGTAAACCAATTAATCCAAAAAGGATGAGCTAGTAAGATCAACAAGTTAACATAAATTTTCAAGTTGTAACTGGAACAGACGCAGTGAACAAATCGTGGCTGCACAAAGGCTAGATATAGTCGGACGCACCACGGGTCAACCACCAAGTTATACCCGGTCTGAGAATGGCCAAATCTCTTCCTTATCCGAAACATTGCAAGCTCGGAACGAGAACGACAAACTAACCCAATCAATCTACTATAGTTGTGCTGTCCAATCGAAGGAACCACTATGGACTTACCCAACGATTTCCAATTATCAACAAACAAACCAAATCAAATCCAATGTTCTCAAGCACCACTATGGACTTTTACCTTAAGAACCAAAGGCCACAATGACCATTTCCAAAAACAAGTTCCATAACTCCACGAAGTAGATAAAACCAACTTAAAGTCAAAACCAATTTCATAAGCAAAGGTCAAAATCAAGTTTTAAAGATCAAGTTCACTAAACAAGATTTTGGCAAACAATGAGAAAGTATTTAAATCAAAATATACATAGAAAACAAATAAATTATTTCATAATCCAAATAATTAAGTATGGAGAGCAAAACAGTAAGTTAGTACAAAACATTAGTTTAAAACCCACGTGACACCAACTAAAAAAAAATTGTCTAAAGAACCTAGTTTAAAACCATTATTAAATATTAATTCACCAAAATTAAGCCAAACAATCATAAAATTAATTAATGATAAATAAATATAAAATAGTTACTGTTATAAATTCTTTAGGAGTGTTTTTATAATCTACACTAAATTTATTTTACCAATTTGCTAATAATTTTAATAATTGAATAACCAAACCGAAATTAATTCTAAAATTACCAAATAACTCCAACCTAATTATTAAACCTAGAAGAATGTTAAAAGTCAGTTTTTTAACCCTAAATCATCTCATTTCGTGGCTGCTTAAAACAGAAACAAAAACAGAAAGTTCAAAGGTCTCAATTGATTAAATAAGTTAATACTTAGAAATTCCAAATTAATTATTTAATTAATCAAATTAATTTAGACCATTAAAAAAAGGATTAAAACACATTTTATTACATAATATAATAGGAGATATTTATTTAGGATGAATAAAACTAATTTTCAGAATTCTAGATTGCTTAAACGAATTAATGAATAAATTACTAGAAATTCCTATTTAATTAATTAAATTAACCAAAATTATCCAATTATTTTGGGACATCCCCTACTGTTTTTAGACCCTTTTAGAGCCAGAAAGAGTGACAAACATTTGTATTATTAATTTCAGAATTATCAAAATTGCAGAAAATAGTTTAATACAATTGAGAAAAACAATTTATTGAGGCATAAAATCAATTACCCATAAAAAAAAAATAAAACAATAATTCAAGGGATCACTTAGGGACTAAATAAAATTATTTATACAATTTAATACTCAAGAAATTATGCAGAAAAAATTTTGCAAGTGACACCCAGAAAAAAAACAGAAAAAACTGGAATTCAAAATATTGTAAATAAATTCATACAAGTCACGAAAATTACAAATAAATATTTATAAATTAATTCTAAATCATAACAAACAGGGAAAATTATATAACAAAAATATTTGCACAAAAACATATTAAACATAATTTATCAACATAGAATCGATAAATCAACAAATTCCAATTTTATTATCCTAAACATGAATTCTATGTTAAATAAGAACATGTGAAGGAAAAATATAGTTACCTGTATTAAGAGAAAATTACAACCTGAAAGAAAAAAAAACCTTCAAGAATCCCTCCAAGAATTCGCACAAGAAGACCGTTGCGCCAAGCTTGAACAAACCCGATTAGAATCACCCAATTTTTTTATTTTTATTTTTTTTTTTGTTTTTTTTTACTAAGAGGACTCGGCTGGTGCAAGAGGAAGAAGGAGTTTTTTTTTGTTAGGAGAAAATGATGAGGTAAGCTTAAATTGATTAAGGCATTTAAGTGTAGTTGTTACTACAAATAATGGCAAGGAAGTAATCCCAAGAGGCACAGAATGGCCGGCCAAGGGAGGAAATGAAGGGAGGGGGGTTTTGCACAATTTTAATGAGGTTGAATGAATGGTTAAGGAAATAATCATGGTCATTAGTAGAATAAACAAGGTACTAAAAAAAGAATCAAGAATTAGCAAAATAACCCATTCACTTTACTACTCATCACATGCTATTATAAATTTTGATACTAAAAGTTGTACACCTAGTTTTACTAAGTTGTCCACTAGGGATCGGTCCAAAAATAATTACCCTAAGTCATAAAACGATCATAAACAAAAATTCACGTAAACAACGCAATGTAACCAAATTACACTTATTATCACACTATAATAATAAAATAATAATAATAATAATAATAATAATAATAATAATAATAATAATAATAATAATAATAATAATAATAATAATAATAATAATTATAAATAATATAATAATAATAATAATAATAATAATAATATAATAATAATAATATATCAATACTTCAAAAAATAAAAGCTATACTTAGAGAGAAATACTAAAAAGGTGACATAACATAAAATAAATTTATGCCAATGAGAAATTCGGGGTATTACAATCCTACCCACTTATAAAAGTTTCGTCCTCGAAACTTACAAAGAGAACGGTAAGAAACAAAATATGAGGACAAAAGACATCATTACGATTACTCGGCTACAACAACTCGGGATACTTCTGTCGCATAGACTCCTCAGTTTCCCTGAGTGGTTCTTCATACTTCTGGCTACGAAACACACCTTCACAAAAGGCATTTCCTTTCTTTCTCAGGGCACGCACCTGACGATCTAGGAATTTTGATGGAATTTTCCTCAAAAGTCAAATTAGGTTCGATCTCCACAGATTCCACGGTTTATAAACATCGAAGATCGTCCCCGATAAGGCCCGTAACTGGGAGACATGGAACACATTATGAACCTTAGATATTCGATCGATCTCGCGACAAGGCTTGATAAATCCGAAGCTAATAAGCCAGACTTTCATCACAAACTCTCGTCAAGAAATCTCATAAGGACCTCACATACTTAGGGCTGAGTTTGGCCTGCACAACACATTCACACATTAGACCAAAGTGACCACTCGCATAATATGATGAGTAGAGTTAATTAGCATCGTAAACCCTTCATTTGGTGACACCCCTTCAAAGCCCTTAATCCCCCGCGATTGAAATGCAATAGGCGGTCTCCCTCTACCTTCAAATCAGACATAAGACTTTTGTCGATCCTGGGCAGAGCTCCTTTCATCTCTTTGCCTGAATAAACCGTTACACTTCTCCATGTGGCTTGGATAAGCTCGGGTCCCAACAACAACGTATCATCAACTTATGTCGCCCAAACTCCAGAATAAGGACACGACTCTGATTTCCTTGCCATAGAGAGCTTATAGGTGAGCCATCCTGGATATGAATGTAGCTGTTGGTTGTAAGAGAACTTCTTAAAAAACCCCAAACTTAAGGACTATCACGCCATGGCCTAGCTTGAATTATCCTAGGGCACAAGCAAGCAGAAGCAAGGTCTCCCAAAAAGTCGAATTGTCCGCTACCGTTTTGCCCATTCAGTTAGCGTGCAATGAAAAGCAGTACTTAGCTCAACACTTTGTAGCCAATCAGCCTTTTGTAATGAAGGACAAAAATTTGTAGATAAGAACCCTTGGGATCTTCACATCAGAACACAATTTCCTAGGCACATATTACCGATCTAAGGTCTGTCGATCCATGCGACATTATGATCTCTATTCGAAATCAAATAGGCCTTCTCGACGTCATTTTGCCTCCATTAGACAGCAAGTCTTCTTCATAGGAGAAAATAGAATTTAATCTGGCAGAGAAAACCTGGTCACCGATCGAGGCGTATCGTAATCACCTCATAGATCGGATAGACTATTATTCAACGTTAAAGATTTTCGAACCAGCCAAGAACCAGCACATTAGAAATGCCAGTATCTACGACAAAGTCCAATTTTAGGCACGCTCGGAATAGAAGAAATCACTAAAAAACTTTCCAATACACAAAAATAAAACACGATCAAAC